>JAECUM010006766.1:0-85757 GCA_016617855.1 Megalonaias nervosa | reverse complement strand
AGAAAATATTTGTAACGAACCTGTATCTTAACTTGAAACAGGTTAGAAAATATACTTGTCAGGAGAAGGCCCTCTCTCCCACTCCAGGACAGTCTAACAGTGTTCCCCTCTCCAGTAGAGGAAAATAGGACTTCTAGATTTTAATGACCTTTGACCCCCCACCAACCCTTCCATTAGAAAATATTTGTAACGAACCTGTATCTTAACTTGAAACAGGTTAGAAAATATACTTGTCAGGAGAAGGCCCTCTCTCCCACTCCAGGACAGTCTAACAGTGTTCCCCTCTCCAGTAGAGGAAAATAGGACTTCTAGATTTTAATGACCTTTGACCCCCCACCAACCCTTCCATTAGAAAATATTTGTAACGAACCTGTATCTTAACTTGAAACAGGTTAGAAAATATACTTGTCAGGAGTAGGCCCTCTCTCCCACTCCAGAACAGTCTAACAGTGTTTCCCCCGATCATACTTGTATTAACCAGGTTTTCTAGAGTTTACACCCCTTCCCCTGTAAAACACCCTCCCCCCATTCCTATAACAGACTATCTTTCGAATTATATACATGTTCTCTGCCTAGACAGAGACTGCAGTGTTGCGATCGATAAATGTCTAAAAATAGACTGCGGTGTTTAGGAATGACCGGAACTGCGTCATAAGAATGTTCTGGAAGGATGATGAAATACTGTGCAATTTCCGGAAGGATGATGTAATATTGTGCAATAAGAACTTTCTGGAGAGAATCAGCACGGAGTATACAAAGCCGCCCAAATGTTCAGTCTGCAGAGATGCGCTTCGCTGAGACGATCAAAAGGTAAGTGAAATTTTTTCTTGAAAATTTAGGTTCTTGATTTTCAAAGGTCTTAAAGAACTTCTTCGCCAATAATTAATATTTGTACAGTAGCTACCAGAAATAATTTGTCATCATGTTTATACAAATGAAATTTAACTTTCCCACTTACTTTTCGATGACATTCAAATAACTCTCTCATTGTTACCCTGTTGACATAATACTTATAACCTTTTGCAAAAACCTTCGACCGGTTTAGGTCAATATTTATTTTGGTATATTTTTCCTGGCTGATTGGATTATGAAGATTATTATATTTTTGTCCGAGATTGTCTCTCAACTTTTCAAGATAACCAAAATATTTGCTGTCATCTGATTTAATAAGCGAGAGTTTTATTCTATCAAATTTACTAAAACAAATTCCTGAAATGTCATCATTAAATTCAAACCGTAGTGGTTGGTCGTTAATCATCAACACCTTAACCTTACTATTAACTCCATCGGATAATGTTAAATTTTCAAACATTATTTCTAAAGTTTAGACGAAAAATGTCCAATAGCTAATGTATTAACCCCGTCCTCGCAATAGCGTTTGGCATCAAAATTACTTAGTCCACGTTCAATGATTGTATCTGTTTCAAGTTTGTGATGATTTGATCTAATAACATTTGTTCTAATAAAGCTGACATTATTGTTTAGTGCTGCTTTAAAATCATCAAATTTCATACATTTTTTCACATACCCAGGAGGAATACCTTTTGCTTTTTTTTGTGAGTTTATTGTCATCTAAAATTACGGCGTACATTTTACTTCTTAGTCCGACAAATTCCTTAACTGGCACAAACATAAAGTCGTCCTTAAATTTGCCAATAACTTTCTTGTTAGTTGGATCATGAAATCCACTACTCTCCGGATAGTCTGATAAATCAAATAGGTCACGGTGGTCATAAATATCCTGATAGACATCTTCACATTTTATATCATAAACTAGCGAATCTGTATCGGTAAACAATAAGTTTGAATCTGGCCAGATTCTCTTAACAAATCCGTAGTGAAAATCGTACATCAACCACTTTGATATGTCCAATACCGACGCACCAACGTAAATTGGTTTATTTAACTTTCAATTTGTCTTTCGTCGCTGTATTGCAACGAGACTGTCGTTAAATATTTTTATACTGACAAAACCGTCATCGTTAACTAATATATTCCTGCGATTTATGTCATTTACAATCTCAATATTTACGCGTTTTCGAATATTCTCCATCGTCTTGCCAAATACGGAATTGTTCATAAGTTTAAAGAAGTTCTTCTCAAATTCAGTTCTAGAAGTTGCGCGACGTTTGGTATTTAAATCAATATAATCTGCCATCCAACGAGATTGTTTGAATTTTAACACGCGATGAACCTTCCTTAAGACTAAGCCGTGGTCGACTGCTTGTTTTAGGTTTCTATAGTGCAAAAGGTAATTCCGTTTACTGAGTAAATTTGGAACTAGCTTATTAACAATCGAATTTTTTGCTGTTGTTGCTGCCTGTTGTTCAGGTGATAATAAGCTATAGTCTATCACCATGGACTCTGCATAAAACGGATAATCTTTATGTAGGTTGTGCAGTGACCCAGGATAATCGAGATCTACTTCAACAAAATAACTGAAATTTTCTGGGAGATTTTTTTCTGTTTCGCTAAGAAATTGATCTGGAGTTATCCAATGAAATCTGTTGCACGGCATCGGCTCTGACATTGCCGAACCATACAAATTATGATTGTCCAGATAAATAATATAATTTGACGGTAAATTTTTATTGTAATTTACCAGACATTTATTATTAGCTACTGCATATTTTTTTGTTATGACGCTAATTCCGCCTCTGATACCTTTTCCAGTAAAATTAAACATATCAACATCTGTCAAGAGATCCAATTCTATCTTACTTGTTTTTAGCAGAGCATCCCAAGATAGTCCTGGTGCAGAATAATACCAACAGGGGTCTAATCCATAATTTTCATGACTAACTCGACGAAAACTCTCGAAAACATCAGCTAACAATAACACATCTGTTTTCAAATATAAATCATGATAATCACCAAATGTCCTGCATTCGAATTTACTCCAAATATCTTGTGCATATTTGTACTCGTCGTCTGATATACCTTCGCCTTTCAGCTGTGAATAAAACTTGTCCTTGCCAGGCAGAGAAGTTTCATCAAATCTGCTCCAGTCGTCTAGGGATTCATAAGGAAAAATACCTTTTTTGTCAGATCGACGTAGTTTTCACCAAAACAACTTTTTAGATTATTGAAATTGTTACAACCTTTTACAAGTTCATCTAGCGGAGCTGCCATAAATTGCAGACTGTCAATGAAACGTAATTTGCCAAGCGTAACTGACATATATTTTTCAAAATTATTTGGTATACATTTTACTACATTGTCGAGTTTTAGCTTAGATTTAATTTCCTCATTGCCGAAAGCTTCTACAATGATATGACTATCATAACCACGAAAATTATGTAAAACTACAGGAATAAATTTTGGTGCATGAAATTTTAGATTGCGATTGTTATGAGCTGCTCCTCGATACTTGCCAGTTAGATGACAGTGATCTCGCACTTTATCATGGACTCCGTTACAGTCTACTAACAACTTTTCGCAGATATGACAATGAACTGCATTATCAAAATCAAGTTGTTCTTTGGATGTTATTTTTATTGGAGCTGTTTTGAATTTCGATATTTTACTAACATCATCTATTAAATTTTTTAATAACCACACAGCCGGATCTCTGCTACGATATAACTTTACTGGACTTGAAAAATTATCATCAGCACAACAAACTACTTTGTAGGAAACCCCGCAAGGAACATGTTGTTGTATTTTTCTTGTACTCGATTTATTTGGATCATTTTCTGCACCTGCCACAGGAACAAGTAGACACTCAAAATCTGCATAAATAACAAACGAGATACTTAGCTTATGATTATAATTTTTAAATTTTAATGCTTTTTCTTTCTCTGTTGGCATTGTTATTCTTTGAACGTTAACACAATATTTAACATGCTCTTGTAAAGTTTCAGGCTTAGAAAACCCTTGTAAACATCTGTAACAGAAATATTTTTTTCCGTGATACTTATTATACTGTCTGCCAACTAACCCGTTAAAGTTTTTTATCCAGCAATAATGTCCTTTATAAAATAACAAATTTATTGTCAACTGCGTAGCATTTTCTGAAATATATTTCGGGCAAACATTTTCTCTCTCATCTAGTCCGAAAACATTTATTGAAATATTGTTTTGTTTTTCAAACTTTGGTATCTGATTTTCTGCCACTGGAAAAGTTATTCCGTCAAAATCCAATTCATTTTTGTACGGCAAATATTTATCAACTTGGTTGGAGTTGCAATTTTGAGGATGTCTTGCAGACAAAATTGCCCAACGGAAACACTCATTGTCGCTGTTTTTGATATTTATACAACATTGTTTGTTTTTAATTTTTTGAGGGAGATCAACGTAAGAACTACCGCGAAGTACGTTGAATTTTGCTGTGTGAAATAAAACTTCTTTTATCATTTCAAATTACCAACCTGATCCTGATGAAGTAAATTCCTCAAGCTTTTTCCAAATTTCTTGGTGTATTTCACTGGCAACTGTGGCAATATTTGTTCCAGTTAATCTTTTTCGTGATTTAGCTGTTAAATATGGCTCGGCAATTTCGCTGTCGAAATTTGCATTTTCAAAAATTATATCAAGTACATCTTTTCGATTGCACGTAACTTTGATAAAATTACATGATATTGCACTATTAGCTTGATACTTTTGTGAACTGCAAGTTCTTGAACTATAACAGGTTGTAAAAGATGAAATAAATTTGTGGAGTTAAAATTTGCTAAAACATTTTGATTATCAAATTTATAACTTTATCATAGCCAGAAAATGCACTAGCAATTTTTTCAACATTTTCGGATAGGCTCTTTTTGGCAATATCTCGCAATTTTAACATTATATATAATATTTTTATATTCAATTGGTTTTCTGTTTATTTTCAATTAGAAATATAACTTTTTACAGGTATAATGTCAGAAAATATAACAGCATAGGAACAGGAAGAATATCACGTTCACCCAGAGTACAACTTATATGCAGGAAACACACTTGGTTCGGTTATTCATGTCAGGTACGGACGACCTTTTGGTAAAGCAACTCCAGCTGGAATGATAATAAATGTGAAAGGAGATAATACAGATAAAATCAAAATGTTTAGAAAAGATTTTATTTATACGTTATTTTGTGGAGACATTCCAAATGGACAGCGAGTTTATCATGTTAACGGTGCAGTTAATGATGATAATATTGAAAATTTATCATTGCAAGACGAATTTCAGCCTCATCCAATATTTGATCTGTATGAGGCTAATGATAAAGGAATTATTAGACAAAAAAACCCAAAAATGTTGTTGGAAATTTAAGAAAAGATAGTTATCTTGGTGTGATGGTACGTGGAATAAAAACTGATCAAGTTCGTTATCTATTGCATAGGTTTGTTTATGAGGTTTTTCATGGCGCTATTTTAAATAATTTGGTTATCGATCATATTAATAAAAGTAAAACAGATAATCGTTTAGAAAATTTAGATTTAGTTACATCTCAAGAAAATAGTAGAAGAGGAGATACTGGTGGTGCTAGATATGCTAGACCAATTATCTCAACAAATCTTGAAACTGGAGACAAAATAAAATTTAAATCAATAACAGCTGCTGCAAAATATCATAAAATTAATCCAGGTGTAATAAAATTTGTAGCTGATGGGACAAAAAAATCAGCAACATCACAATCAACTTTCGATAGATTTATTTTCAGGTTTGGTTAGACAATTATGAGCGAGCATCAGAACATCATCGCGATTAAATTTTAGTGTTATTAATGCGCTATCATTAAGTTTATTTTTTCTGCTGCTGTTAGGAGAATTTTATCAGATTTACCTTGCATAACATTAGCATCAACAAAAGTATTACAGCCTGACAGACATTTTCTAACTGCTTCCGCTAGTTCTTTATAATTTAATATGTTAACTTTCTGATGATATTTCGTTTCGCTGGTCATTATTATTATAATTAGATAAAAAAATATAATATGGACCTGATAAAACGGCTTGCTGAAGTATATGCCGACGACAGCGTCGTCGACAATACAAAAGCTAGTGATAAGATCACCAACGACAGCGTCGTCGACGACAATTTACAGCAGGAAATTTAGATAAATCTGCTGGTTATAGCGAAGATGATATTTTGTATAACAACGAATCCAAAGATGAAATAGTCGCCGTCGATGACCAAAAAAAAAATAAATAAAAAATAAAAAAAAAAATAATAAAAAAAATACAGCAGACCGACAACTGGACGATATAATGTTAAATATCATATCACTAAATAAATAATAAAATTTAATTTTACTGTTGCCGAACAGCAAATATTTTGGCAACTTATAAAACCGTTTTTAAATCTAAAGATAACTGGCCAGCAAAGGAGCATAAAATACGATTTTATTTTTGTTAAAATATTCAATTTGATGCCAGTCGATGATACAAGAAAATTACATTTAATTTCCTTATGTAGACCGGTCAAATGTAAATCTGTACCTATGAAATACGAACAAGTATTTATTCAATCAAGATCTACCGAATTGGCACCCAACTATTAAACTTATTTGACTAAACTTTTGTTGCCGCGCTTCCTAATCACTTTTTCAAAAACGAATATATCTTGCTCAGTTTTTTGAAGTTCTTGTTCATACAAACTGCCAGTGGTAGGTTCTCCAGCCAGATCTTTTAACGCATACGTCACTGGTATTGTTAAAAGTACTTTATCAACAACAAATACTTCTTCGCTCCAGTTTGGAGTAAATCCTTTCTCAAATGTTTTTTTCGTCAGAGAAATTCTAACTCGATTACCAACTTTAAATTTATGTCTGCGGTACATATTTTCATTTGCTAATATTAGATTTTTAATTGCGTCGTTTGGTGACATTTTGGTGGTTCGGTGTTTCGTGTTATTATATTCATCAACAATTTTTTGTAGATTGTCAATGTATTTACTCGTATTTTTAGCTGTCAAATACTTGTGTATTTTTTCGTTTAGTGTGCGGTTAAATCGCTCGACGACAACACTTTTACCTTCATTTCCAGTGACATATTTTTTGATGTTATTTTGTTCCAAAAACTGCTCAAATATTTTATTAAAAAATTCTGTTCCGTGATCGGTCCAGATTCTGTTTGGTTTTCTTTCTGTACTAACGATAATCTGTTTTAACGCATCAGTTATTGGCGTTCCTGTCTTATCTGGAACTGGTACACAAAAAGCATATTTGCTAAAAACATCTACAACATTAAAAAGATATCTTTTATTATTGTTAAATTCAGATAGATTTGACATATCAACTAAATCTATTGCCCAGATATCGTCAACGGCATTTGCGACAACCTTATGTCGCGTAAACTTTTTTTTTTTTAAGTTTGTGTAGCCCAGACGCCAGATCATCATACATACTGAGACCAAGTTTATATTTTGCTCCAATAAAACCTTGTACCAGCCTTCGATCAAATCGCTCTCGCATATTTACAGGTTTCATGTCACGAAGTTCGTCTAACATTATCTTATCGCAACCGGCCTTGTCCCCGACACGATCACGATAACAAATGTCGTGGAGCCTTGCTATTGCATAAACTTGATTGTAAGACTCTTGTCTTGGCAGCGGATTATCGTTTTCGTCCAACTGTCTGTGTAGCGGATTATAAGGTCCAGTGTATTTATGGCCTGGCAATGTCCAACCGCCTTTTGGTTTTGGTAATTTGCCAATTAATTTATGTATATCTATACCTGTTCCAATTATTTTTCGGCGATTACAACGTTGACAGTATGTAACAATTTTATTTTGCTCAAGACAGAGATCTGTATTATTTTCGCACTCGCATGTCATTATTTATTAATCGTCTACTAAAATAACTGGGCAACCCGCTCCAGATAATTTCTTTAAGAACGTGCTTTTTCTTTTTCCGCAGACCGCACAAATGCTCCTTAATATTGTCCTATTATTTTTTGTTTTTTTCTGTTTTTTCATCGCTATTTTCTGTTTTAGTTTTGCACTTGAGACAGTATGTTGACATTTATATCTACAAGTTTATAAAAAAAATTCACCGCAATCTTATCATTAGCGTGAGATGGTCGTTTATCAAATAGCAAAATAAACTTTAAAAAATTAAATTTAGGCTGGGACATTTGTTTAATGAACATTATACATTAATATCCACAAGCAGAGGTTCCAACAGGTTGAATTTGATTAGACGAATAATTTATTATTTTATACTTGGACATGTATTTTTTTATCGCGTCACTTGGTGGAAGTCCAAATGAGTCAAAGTAGTTATTGCAGTAGACTGCTACCCAATGTGTGCCAGATCCGTCATTGAAATCTTGTATAGTTATCACACACGAACCATCGGGAACATGACCTAGCTCATCTTTAGAATAAACTCCACGGAATCCAGGAACCGATCCTAACTTACCTAGTATATCAAAGTTACTTAACGCAGCCACGGCTGAGTTCCTGGCAATGTTAGTCCTCGGGCGATTCCCAGCAGATTTGGCAGTAGACTTCCCGCTACTCCCGCCAGCAATGGCCCTATAAATCCGCCTTTGTTTCTTCGCGATCGCGTCTTTTTTTTCAGTCTTTCTTACCGTCTTTCGGCGTGGCATTATATTTATCTTTGGACAAAAATTTTCTTTATCCCGTCTCCGGAGACAGCCTTTTTCGTTGCGCCAGATACTGCGCCAGACGCTGCTGCTAATCCTAGTGTACCAAGTACTGGCAAAATTTTAGGTATTAATGTTCTGACCGCTACAGATAATGCCGGCCAGAAGAAACCGCCATGTTTTGCCATCGCTGTTATTTGTGCGGCACTCAGATTCAACACAAAAGGTTTTTTTGCGATCGTACCTGTTCACCTGTTTTTTGGTTAACATTAATTTTGTTAAAGTACCACCTCCGGTGTCGGGTTTTATTTTTAATGATACTGGCTGACCTTTTTGTAAACCCTATCGGAGTTTTTTTTTTAACTTGACCATCAATTAAATACATTTCTTTTACAATATATTTTGTCATTATATAACGATGACAGATTAAACTTGCACTGACATTTTACCTCCAACAGAGTCAGTTGTTATAAATCTGTCGCTGATCACTAACGCATATACGTACAACTGTGCTGCTGTAACTGCACCGAGTGTCCAAGAAATTTCAATATCAGCTGTAGAATCGACAGCTCTCTCGTTGTGTTTACTAACATCAAAATAAAATATTGGATAAAGTGTACGAAATTCTTCCATAGAAATTTGAGATCCGTCTCAGACATCCTGATATTTCTGCACTGCGTCGAGCAGGTACATATACGGCCGAGATACGTTTTTATTAGCGTCATTTGCAAATTTGCATTCTATCGCTCGTTCCGGATATTGTTTTGAATTTAGCCTAGCGTATATTCGTCTAACATCAGCGTGATCAAATACTGCATTATTTTGTTGTTGGTTACCACGTCGCGCTTCTTGTTGGAAGACAACAAACAATTGCCGAGGGAGTTGTTCACTTGACGTTGTTGTAACTCGCCATGTGTAGTCGGTGGTATTTGGAACTGCTGTTTGATATATTTTATGTTGCTGAAAATAAATTCTGTTTGTGTGTTTATCGAGTATACTATTTAATTCTGTCATTTTAGTGATTGACGGTGTTATTCGTGGCATCCATAGCGCAAGTTTGTTTATGATAAATTGTACATCGGCTCCGCCTGACCTAAATAGGCAGTCGTTTTGTTCTGCTCGATCTAAAATAAGTGTATGTTTGACTCCACGAAATACTTTATTATAGTCCCTGCAAAATCCAAATATTGTACTTAATGACAGCATCATTGTAATTTGACGTGATCCTGCTGCAAGTTCCTTCCTTTTGGAATACCCTTCATTGTAACGTATATTTCTTATGCTAATTGCACCGTTAACTATATTTAACATTGCAACACCATCCGCAGCTGCTCCTGGTGGTGTTATACCCAAATTATTACAAGCAGCAGTAAGTGATGTTACGTATCGGCTCGTTCAAAGTAACACAAAGAAAGAGTGAAGACAACAAGCTTTGTAAATTTTAACAAAAACAATTTATTTCCCTAGAAAACACGGTGAAAAGGTAAATAGATGGAACAAGACTTACGATTTACGAAGAAGATTCCAAAAATTGTCCTAAAATTGTGAAAACACATAAGTCCTGTGAATAAACAGTTCTAATTTGATATAGTCTGAATCTCAGTTCCGTTCCAAGATGGCGGATGATGACGTCAGACGAAGGTTAACACAAAATGTCCAGAATTTTCACTGTGAAGCACAATTTGAATTGTTCTGTTCCGATTTAGAAATAATTTCATCAAATGTCTTTGTCCAAAGCCAGTAGTGTTGTTCTCCAGGGAAAATAATTATTTAGAAAGTAGATGAAATACAGCTACCATCACTAACAACACACATGTTGTTCCTCGTACGAATGCACAACTCTTTCCAGCACAGAAATACCTTTTCCTTAAGGTGTTAGAAACTCTGTAAGATGTTATGATGTGACTCTCAAGTATAACTGACTACGACTATGACTACGACTAAACATTTCTTACAGGTAACTGAGCATTTAAAACAAGCTAATGCGTCATTACATGTACACACGCATGAAGGACACGTGTGATTTCGAAATCACTACAATGCGTAAACAAGTATTATTTTGAAACGACGTGGTCACAGCCAATCATTTACATAGCTCTTTCTCACTGTTTACTTGATACGAAAAACCGTCATGCAAAAATCGTGCTTACACGAGTCACATTTACGTTTTAAATAAACATGATGTTTCTAACAAACTATTAGACCTTGCTAACACCATAATAATAATAATAATAATAATAATAATAATAATAATAATAATAATAATAATAATAATAATAATAATAACATTTAGTGGTATAAAAATAAAATAAAAATGAAACAAATTAGAAGAATTTAAATTTTAAAACATATGTAATTTGACTACAGGGTCGTAACAGTGAAACTCTTGTAGCGTCTGCGTTAGCGGCTGCATCTGGTGCGGCTATACCTAAATTGACAGCATTAGCAACGAGAAAATTTCTTACAATTACAACATCTGCATTGGCATCAGCTCCATGCTCTAATACTCCTTTTGAAATAAATTCTCCAGATACAGTTCCAGCCCCAGTGTCCTTAAACCACATCATGTTAGTTGCAGTTAACCTGGAATAATCATCAGAAAACGAAATAGTATTTAAGATTGTACTTGCAACTTGCAGGTGACTCGAAATATCTTCGACAGTTTGATTAGCTAATTGATATCGAGCACTTTTGAATAAACACCAGCCATTATTTATAAGAGCTATTTCTGCGCCTGCTCCAATAGCGACGGACGGATTAGCTACTGTCATAATTTGGCCACGTACTTCTAACATTGCTTTGTGAGGCAGCAGAAATACATCTTCGTCTCTGGTATTAAATGTTCTGACACCGGCCTTATTTGGTTCATTCGAATTTTCGTCGAGATACTCAACATACTCAAATTCTGTTACTGTGTCGTCGACGTCATACGTTTCTGCTAAATCGAGATAATTTTTAACAGGCATTATATTTCTGGTTACATAAAATTTGGTTCTGTTGCCTTAGATATTAATTTTTGTATAATTTGTTCTCCTCGCGGCGATAAAAGTTTTTTTGCTGTTTTTGTCATCCGGTTTCCTGTTTCAGCTGTTGGGGCGATTTCTGATATAATTTGTTTTATCTCGGAAACCGGCGGTTTCTCGCCTTTTACCAGTTTTTGTCCCACCGCAGTTCCAGCGGCAGATGCAGCCCCCGTTGCGAAAGCTTTTGACGCGTCAGGTACAATTGGTGCAACTTTACGCGCTATTCCCGGGACATTTTCAATAATGTTAGTAAATATATTTCCAAAAAATCCTCCAACTATTTTTCTTCTGTAACCTTTCATTATATCAAGGGGTTGTATAATTTTTATTGCCGACAACTACGTTGTTGTGCGTAGGTGTAGGTAATAAGTAACAACTTCATTTTTCAAATCCAACTGCCGTCCAGATTGATCTGTCAATTGCATATTTATTTGTGTTATCTGATTTTCAACGTTTAGCGGATAATAAATAACTTGCCGTGGATTAATCTGCATAAGTGAGCCCGGTGGAACGTTCGGCGAAAAACTGTAGCTAGTCTGTCCTTTACTGCCCTGGGCTGAGTAAGATCCAGCTGCAATAGAACATTTTATTAGTATTGTGTTTACGTCAGTAGTATTTACTGGCAGTTCACCGTCATACGTCCTAGTTTGACCAGGACCAGTACTATAAACTGAATGAGAAAATCCTATTAATGATGTAACGCTCGTTGCAGATGTAAAAACGATTAATATACCATCTTTTAACGCCATTCTAGCTCTTAATGTGTTATAGTTTGGTGTTAGCTCAAATTTATCAGCTGCAACATTATTTTTTGTTATAAATTCTTTTATTGCTTTATTTAGATCGATGACATTATAAGCTCCTTGTGGAATTTTTAATATTTTAAACTGCTGATCAGATGGCGTCATAAATGTGAAATCATCATTCACCCCAGTTTTTACGTTGGCCATAGACTGCCATGCCGTGCATGAAATTAGACCGATCTCGTGCTGTTTTTCAGGATCCAGTTGTATTAGTGGAATATAATTTACCGAAAAATTTGCACTATCACCTGTTGTTTGCGATGAGTCGAGTAATAATGTTCCTGACATTTTATATAATATCGCCTCGATTAAATTAAATCGCGGTGTAAAATTTCGTATTCGTCAGATGTTAATAAATTTTCTGATCTCAAATGATCAAGTATGTCAATAATTTCATTGTCAATTTCAGCACCAACATTACCAGCTTGTTTTGACGATACCAGTAACATTAATTTACCTATAATCTCAGATACTGATGTAAATATTTTTACCCCGGAGCCTGTGACTTTTTCGAGACGAAATTTATCATGACCATCAAATATATCTTGAAATTTATATTTTGACTAAGTTTTTTATTTCGAAAATCAGCGGCAGTAACTCTAAAAACACGGGCAATAACCCCATCTCTAGCTCCTTTATAATGTCTTTCAGCATCTACTTCTGTGGTAGCGTTAGAAAGTTCATTGAAAGCGTATGAGCCATATTCTTCAGTTTTATTTAATTTTTCAATGAGATTATCGTATTCGCTTTGTTCCTATTGATCAATGCTGTTAACATTTTCAATATCATAATCATCCATAAAAATATGATACTCTATGAATTGTATTTTTCCGTCTATTTCTTTTTTTAATTCTCTTTTTTCACCTATTAATAAATCTAGTCTATCTTGGTTTTCTTCTATTCGCTTGAACGCTCTCATCGCAACTAAATCTGCTTCTCTTAAAGAAAGTTCTTTTAGATTATCAACCAACCGACTTAATTCAGTTTGTCTAGCAATAGGATCTTTTATGTCGTCTGGGGCAACCTTATCTGCTCTCATATGTGTTTCATCTAGTTCTTTTGCCTCAGTATGCAAACCACTAGCACTATATTTACTAAAATATCTGCCATTTTTTATATTACGGATAGCTTTGATATAAAGATCTGCAATAATCCAGCGTCGATATAGCCCAATACTTTCTCTGTAGTTTTTATTTTCCCTTTTTACATCGTCGAGATGTTTCTTACTTTGCTCTGCAATTTCCGTTAACTTCTTAATATTTTCTTCGGCATTATAACCTGGTTTTTCAATATCACGTATCCTTACATTTTTGTAATTATATTCTTTGTTAAAAGATTCATACTCGTAATCTTTTATTTGTCCGTTTATATTTTTTAGATTTTCCTCAAAATTTTTTTTATCTTGGATATCTAATCCACGTTCTTTTCTAAAAGCTTCTAGTTCAGCTCTTTCTTTTTTGCGCAACTCCTCCATCGATATATCGGTTTCACTTTTATCGCTCAACTTTTTTTCAATCGGCTCGACTAGTGTTACTTGTGCTAATCTTTGTTTAAATGCAAGTGGATCATTTAATAGCCGTCTTAGTTCAGCTAGTCTAGCAGCAGGATCAGCAATATGTTTTACAAGTTTTCTAGCTAACTTTACCTTTTCTTCATCAGATTTTCTAATAATTTTTGCATCAGCAGCTTCTTGTTGTTCTTTAACAAGCCCGACTAAACCTTTTTCCTGTAGTTGCTTAACTTCTTCATCTGATAGCGGCCTAGTTTCGGGTTGTATTACAAATAACGCCTCAGTAACTGGTTTGAGAGCTGTAGTTGCTGCTTCTGCGGCAGCTACTTGCCCACGTCGGGCTTCTTTCACTTGCTGCTTAAATTCTGCTTGAGATTGAGCAAGTTTTTTTTAAATCTATGTGTTTTCTGTATTTTATATCAAACTACTGTAGATAATTCTTAATGCAACAGTGAAAGATTTTTTTAGGATCACGTGTAAGCTTATCAAACAAGAAAAAGTTATACTTATCTGCCGTCGCCTTGTGATATAGTTCGATAAATTTATCTTTTCTTACGTCGCCACATTACTCGCTTGCAATATTCCTGACGTCCACGTTGTCCAGCTCTGGAAATAATATAAAACAACCAGTATTTCGCCGAATAAATCTGTCAACGTTATAAAAACTTTGGGCTAAATAAACAGAATTACATTTTTTATTACGCGACAGTGAAAAATAGGATCTTATTTTATTCATCTCCGTATTGTTTAGCGGAATATCATCAAAAACAACTATCTTATGCTCGTCAGAGTCAATTTCACTCACTGGAATAAGTTCTTCTGGTTGCTTGATAATAAAAAAATCTTCACCAGCCTCAAGATCATCACGAAGTTTGTTATTGTATTCGCTAAGTAGTTCGTATTTGTCTTGTTGTGGATTAATGGTATAAATATAAACTCGATCATAGTTAAAATTATCGCCCAGCAGCAAGTTCATAAGCAAATTTGTTTTACCTGATCCTGTGCGGCCAACAATAAGATAATGGCAATCTGGAAGTTCGTTGTTGTGTACATGTTTCAGATGTCTGTCTGTATCAAAATTTAATATCGACATATTATAAAAATTGTTAGACAATAATAAATAATGAGCTATTACACAAAATTTGGAACAAAATTAGGAGATTCACCTGAGATTATAACTAAAAGCGGCGATACTGATTTATCTGGTTACCTGAAAAAAAATTGGTGATACGATGACAGGAAACCTATCTATGTCAAATCAGCGAGTGCTTGGTTTAGAAACGCCGTATCCACCACCAAGAGTTGACCTTACACAAGCTGTTAGTTATGTACAACTTAAATCAGTTGACGACAACAAGTTAGACAAGGCCGGCGGAACTTTAAGCGGTAATTTAGATATCTCGGGAAAAAAGGTTGTAGGTTTGGAGACTGGATACCCACCAGCAAACTTAAATCAAACCCAAGCGGTAAATTAGTTACAGTCAAAGTATGTGGATAATAACAAGCTTGATAAAACTGGTGGGACACTTACGGGTAATATTAATATGTCAGGTCGACGAGTGTTAGGTTTAGAACTTCATATCCGCCAGCAGATTTAACGCAAGCGGTAAGTTATGCGCAACTAAAATCAGTTGACGACAGTAAACTTAACAAAGCCGGTGACACAATGACAGGAAATCTGTCTATATAAAATTCAAAAATAACTGGATTACCGACAACTTCGCCAACGTCCGACTCAGATGCTATTAGTTATGGCCAGTTAAAGGAAGAACTTGCCCCGTATCTTAGGCGATCCGGTGGGGCAGTGTCAGGTAATATAAACATGAGAGACAAAAAAATAACTACGACATATGTTCCAGTTAGCCCTAATGATCTGACAAATAAAGCGTATGTTGACAGTCTGTCTAGTGGTATAAAACGAACTAAAAACAATGTTGGATATATTCCAACACTTTTAAGACAACTGACAATCGAGTTGGGTTTGAGGTAAGCGCATCAGCATATTATCCTGAAAATTATCCTTATTACGCTTTCTCTGATAGACACGAGTGGACGACCAACGGAGAAGTTGAAAAGTTTTGGATCAAAATTAAATGTCCCACTGCAGTTGCTATTTGGCAATTTCATTTGCGAGGCCGATTAAATCCTAGCGTTGGTCAAATTTATAATTGGCGATTGGAAGGATCAAACAATGATATTAATTGGGCAACATTGTATAGCACAACAGACACTTACATTTCAACAACACAATATTTTACGATTCCGACAGAAAATACTGTTAACAAGTACTTGTATTTTCGAGTTCATGTTTTTGCAACTAGACATCCGTTTCCAGGACTGACAGCATTTCAAATATACACACTCGATGATCAAATTTGATCAAATTTAATCTAGTGCTATAAAATAATGTCAGAACTACCAATTATAACCGTTGCGAAAAAAGTTTATGATTATATTCTTAACCGTGAAAAATTATTTTTGAGCGAATCATTATCAGCACGTGCGATAAATAACAGAAAAGATTTTACAATTACAGTGATAAATTCTCCATTGTCAGATGAAGAAAAAAATTTTGTTCGTGTTATGTATATGCGAGGGCCGCAACTGAAGAAAGCAATAGAAAACTTTGATATTATAAGCAGATACTGTCATCCTGATGATTGTCTAGAAGAAGAAAAACAAGTTGAAATCCTGCTGAAAAAAATATTGCTCGAGCTTGATCTTGGAAATTTAGATTTGATAATAAAATCGAACTTAATAAAAGCACGAGCTTACGGTGAAAGAAATGATATAAAAAAATCTGTAGAAGATAGCCATGATAGTCTCGACAGACTAGCAGAATCTAGAATAATGGGAATAAAAAAAATAAATAAGAAATTATATAATAGTTTTTTAAAACGAAACATTTTTAAGTATCTCGGTATGTACTACCACGACAAAGAAACCCTAATTAAAATCGTTACTATGACACCAGACCCCGAGTTAATTATTAAAGTGTACGCAAACGCAATTATGCCAATGATCTGTAAAAAAACCCCAGAATTTGATCCGATTATTGTTGACAAATCTCTAAAAAGAATCAAAGATTTTGACGATGAAATTAGTGGTCTTAATGATATTGAGCAAAAAATGTTTTTGATAAAGTCGATCAAGCAGATTTTGAATTAAAATTTGATTATTACGACATAAGTGAAGAAGATGATATTCCATTCCCATCAATCCAGCGCTCTAGACAATTGTCATTACGAAATTATTACAATGAAATCGAAAAAATACTCAAAAAACCATAAAAAGAATTAATGTTAAAAGTAGCTTTTGC
Source organism: Megalonaias nervosa (assembly GCA_016617855.1). Classification (NCBI taxonomy): domain Eukaryota; kingdom Metazoa; phylum Mollusca; class Bivalvia; order Unionida; family Unionidae; genus Megalonaias; species Megalonaias nervosa. The sequence continues at coordinate 68,571 of JAECUM010006766.1, read as the reverse complement.
TATTGGTCTGATCACAATTGAACGGAACACACTACGAAAATTAATGCTAGCAACTTTCGTAGTCGCATATGCAATTATCAGACAACATCTTGTTCTCAAAACTTTCACATTAGATCAATTAAGTTTAGTATTAGGGTATATTGATGAAACAGAAAGCGATTACAGTAATTTGGTAAATGAAACAGATTTGTATGAGAACTAGAACTTTTGTTTTTGTATAAAAATATTGTATAATGAAAAAACAAATCATCGATTTTAATCATATTTCAGAAGATATTCCAAAGCAAGATGTTAACGCTCTAATGCAATATTATAAATTTTATCATAAAAAAACCTCTGGTGTGTTAAACAATGTTATAGGTATTACAATAGAATGCTTCGAGTAATATCATAGTTGCCATTGTTAATGACTAGCTCTGGTATAATCTCAAGTGGAGCATTATTAAATCCATTTTTGTTAATTATATCTGGTATCGGTGTCTCTCTTTCAACGGCAATTAAGAAGAGTGAACCCAAATTTGAGACGAAAAAGAACGCTTGTAAGATAGCTAGTATTACTTACAAAAAATTACTTGCTCAGATACGATCTTATTTGCGAGGTGTAAAATATGATATGGACGATTTAATACGCGAGTTCCGCATTATTGACAGTATGTTAACAGATATTTTACCGATAAGGGTAAGCAGATATGAAAATAGTTATGACAGAAAATACGGCAAATAAAATTTTCTCTAAACTGCTTGATATATAATAAGCCAGACCTATTTGCCTTGGAGTGTAATACTACTATTAAGTAAAATAAATTCAGCTACCTTTTGATCCTCTCAGCGAAGCGCATCTCTGCAGACTGAACACTTGGGCGGCCTTATATAGCCCGGCTGATTCTCTCCAGAAGGTTCTTATTGCACAATATTTCGTCATCCTTCCGGAAATTGCACAGTATTTCATCATCCTTCCAGAACATTCTTATGACGCAGTTCCGGTCATTCCTAAACACCGCAGTCTATTTTTAGACATTTATCGATCGCAACACTGCAGTCTCTGTCTAGGCAGAGAACATGTATATAGTTCGAAAGATAGTCTGTTATAGGAATGGGGGGACGGTGTTTTACAGGGAAAGGGGTCTAAAATCTAGAAAACCTGGTTAATACAAGTATGATCAGGGGAAACACTGTTAGACCGTTCTGGAGTGGGAGAGAGGGCCTTCTCCTGACAAGTATATTTTCTAACCTGTTTCAAGTTAAGATATAGGTTCGTTACAAATATTTCTGATGGTGGTGGGTCAAAGGTCATTAAAATCTCAAAGTCCTATTTTCCTTTACTACTCAGATGTTTGCACTCTTTGATATATACAATTTGTACAGGTGATTGCACTCCTTTGATACATACAATTGGTGCAGGTGATTGCACTCTTTGAGACATAAAATTTGTACAGGTGTTTGCACTCTTTGATATATACAATTTGTACAGGTGTTTGCACTCTTTGATATATACAATTTGTACAGGTAATTGCACTCTTTTGATACATACAATTGGTACAGGTGATAGCACTCTTTCATTTATACAATTTGTACAGGTGATTGCACTCTTTTGATACATACAATTTGTACAGGTGATAGCACTCTTTGATACATACAACTTGTACAGGTGATTACATTCTTTTGATACATACAATTGGTACAGGTGTTTGCACTCTTTGATATATACAATTTGTACAGGTGATAGCACTCTTTGATACATACAATTGGTACAGGTGATAGCACTCTTTGATACATACAATTTGTACAGGTGATAGCACTCTTTGATTTATACAATTTGTACAGGTGATTGTACTCTTTGATACATACAATTTGTACAGGTGATAGCACTCTTTCATTTATACAATTTGTACAGGTGATTGCACTCTTTTGATACATACAATTTGTACAGGTGATAGCACTCTGAATTATATAATTGGTACAGGTGATAGCACTCTTTGATTTATACAATTTGCACAGGTGATAGCACTCTTTTGATACATACAATTTGTACAGGTGATAGCACTCTTTCATTTATACAATTTGTACAGGTAATTGCACTCTTTTGATACATACAATTTGTACAGGTGATAGCACTCTTTGATACATACAGTTTGCACAGGTGATAGCACTCTTTGATATATATAATTTGTACAGGTGATAGTACTCTTTGATTTATTCAATTTGTACAGGTGAATGCTCTCCTTCTTTATCCACTATCTGTAGCAGCTCAGTATTGATTCTGCTTGATGAACATTCCCATGAAAGATGATAACAAATTGCCATAACAGTTTTGCAACCAAAGCACAGCTTATTTATATTGTTTCCAATATTGTTCCAACGATTATATTTGAAGCCATTTAATTCTGGAAGAAGAAAAACAATTTAAGTCTAAGGCAAAAGGAACCCAGCTGAAATCTGGGAGAAGGTAAAAAAGTAAAGTACAGAGTAACACAGAAAAGAACAATTTAAATAGATGACAAGACAATCGATGTACGTCTTGGGCAAGACAATCAGTTCAAGTCTAGAACAAGGTAATCAATTTAAGTCTAGGACAAGACAAGACAATCAATTTAAGTCTTGCACAATGCAATCAATTGAAGCATAGAACAAGAAAACCATTTTAAGTCTAGGTCATGGACAACACGCACGCACGCACGCACGCACGCACGCACGCACGCACACACACACACACACACACACACACACACACACACACACACACACACATATATATATATATATATATATATATATATATATATATATATATATATATATATATATATATATAATTGAAAATATTGTATATTGGAATCAATGCAAATATCAAATTGACTTCTGTATACTTGTGTCACATTTAAAGGCTCCTGAAATTCTAACAAATTTTCATGAAAGTGAAGCTATATTACCAAAATCAGAATAATGGCTTCGTGAATCATCTTCAATTACAAAGTAAAGGCAAATCCATATTTGTTTTCGACGAGATTTCCCTTTGCTTTCAATAGTAAATTAATATTACACAATTTTATATATCCTCAAAAGACATCCATACTAAATTTACTGAGGCATTTAATCAGTCCCTAGAAAGAACCATTCCAAACAGGAAAAACTTCTCTATGTTTGAGATAAGATCAAATAATATGTTTCCTTTTGAGATCAATAGAAACCATTCTTCTGCGCCATTCTATCTTAGCGGAACTTTGAGCGTATTAGTATCAACCATTTTCAGGACATCGTAAAAATAATCTTGAGTTATTTCTTTTAATTTTGATTATTGCCACACTCCAAAAAAAAAAAAAAAAAAAAAGAACAAAAAAAATCAATCTCGCACATGAGGTACATTGCGAGAAGGATTTGGCAAGCATATTGATAGCAAAGTAACCTCTGATGATGCCAATGTTTAAAAACCGTAATGTTACTGAAATGGGTGGGTGACCATTCTGACACTGCCTAAGAAATGTTATAGTTTAATTCAGTCAAAAGTATATAAATAGTAGGCATATTGATCCAGCACTTTGCACTATTTTCGCATCTGCGATTATATTAGATGCGTTCTATTTGTCAAAGGCAAAACGCCTTAAACCATTAGTATTCTAACGGACATCTTCATACTGCTTGCTACTTATATATTCTAATGGACAGCCTCATACTGCTTGCTACTTGTGGATCCTAATGGACAGCTTCATACTGCTTGCTGCTTATACATTCTAATAGACAGTTTGATACTGCTTGCTACTTACATATTCTAATGGACAATTTCATACTGCTTGCTACTTACATATTCTAATGGACAATTTCATACTGCTTGCTACTTATATATTCTAATATATAGTTTCATACTCTTTGCTACTTATATATTCCAATGAACAGCTTTATACTGCTTGCTACTTGTAGATTCTAACTGACAGCTTCGTATTGCTTGCTGCTTATAGATTCTAATGAACAGCTTTATACTGCTTGCTGCTTATAGATTCTATGAACAGTTTCATGCTGCTTGGTACTTAGATATTCTGACGGACAGCTTCATACTAATTGTTACTTATATATTATAATGGATAGCTTCGTACTGTTTGTTACCTGCTTGTTACTTATAGGTTCTAATGGACAGCCTCTTACTGCTTGCTACTTGTAGATTCTAATGGACAGTTTCATACTGTTACGAGTCTATGCTCTTAAAATAAGTAACAGAAAAGAGTGAAACAAACAAGCTTTGTAAAATTTAACAAATAATTTATTTCCCTAGAATACAAAGTGAAAATGAAAAAAATAAAACTTACGGTATTGCGATTGAAATTCCCAAATAATCCGGAAATTACAGACACAATTCCTTGTAATTAAAAGTCCTGAATAAAATTCAGTAACAGCCCAGAAAATATCCCAAAACTGAAGTCGATGACGAGTCTGTGATAGCTATTGAAGTGTTGATCTGTCAACAATTTGTTGAATAACAGAAATATTATTCCAGGTTTGAATATACTGTAAATTCTAGTGAATGTCTCCATCCAAGAATTTTATCAGAGCACTTTCGTATTTCCAGAGAAATAATCACTTGAATTTAATAATTTGAAGAAAATAAAATTCAGCCCAGACTGGTTACAACATAATATAACTTGAAAGTGCTTGATGCTAAAGCGTGAATGACCAAGTCCTCACAGTTACAAGATTTTATAGTTTCCTACTTGACCTCAGGTCATAATTTGCATTTTCTAACAAAAACCCATTACCTAATGGATAATAACCTTCTAGAATGATCTAATGAGCCTTGTTTACTTACAATACAATAACCTGTAAAATTCACTTAGGAAATTCCAAAACCCCGACCCAAATAAACATATTTACTCCTTCTTATTTACCTGAAAAATAATCCTGATATTAAGCTCATACACAAAGAGAATTATTTAGTTATGTATTAGTTTTTGACATAAAATGAAATAAAAAGAGAAAAAAAGTCAATCAGATTAAGCAGAAATGAACTCAAATTTGGACAACGTCAAGTCGAGCATATAATGTTACATTACAGTAACATGTAATAAAATAAAATTATTTTAAAACTAACAAACAAACAATTAAATTAGGTATACATAACAATACTTCATGCTACTTGTAGATTCTATAGGACAGCATCATACAGCTTGCTACCTGTTTGTTACTTATAGATTTTAATGAACAGCTTCATACTGCTCTCTATTTACGTATTCCTACGAACAGCTTCATACTGCTTGCTACTTCTATATTCTAACGGACCGCCTCATACAAGTTGCTACTTTTTGTACTCAATATTAATTATTTTCCACCTTTAGGTCATCAATGTATTTCTACATTCGCTCTAGTGCCGTTTTTGAGTCGATCGGGCACCAAATATTGCTATATTCATTTTGAGTTCGTTTCTTGAATACTTTCGCAGGCACAGTTTTTTTTTTTTAATAAACTAAACCTTTAAAAGTTACATGGTGGGGATAGCATATTTTAACATTTTTGCGGGTTACTATCCAATTGTTAACTGCACAGTTGCTGAACAGGATTAATGAAACCAATTTTGGAGGTATTGAATATATCTACATTTTGTTTAGTACAATTAAGGAAACATTTTTACGATTGTGGTGGAAACATTGTATTGCCATGAGGAATTCACCACTCGTGATAATACAAACTGTTCCCACTTCACGAATGAAAGAGTTCCTTATGTGTATGCATATTTTCTTTTTATTATATATTTTCAGGTAAAAATCTTTGACTTGCATATATTTATATCTCCATTCTGTGTAAATGTGATAAACGGCTGCATTATTACATCTATAAAAAGAAGTTACGAAATTTTGCAGTAATTTTAGGACTATGCAGTAGTTTTAGGACAACGATCATTACAAATATAGATTGTGCTTGTACTGCTTCAATTTGTTCTTTGTCAAATTGATGATTATTGATGCGGAAATGACCAAACGTTTACTTTCGTTATGTGCATGTAATGCTTCAATTTATTTTTTGCCAAACTGATGATTGTTATTGCGGAAATGAAGACACGTTAACTTTCGTTAACACATTTCTTGCCTGTATTGATAAAGTGAAGATTAGAGAGGTTGGGTAATGTAGAAACATGACAGAACAGTCCCACAGGTTTAAGAGCATAACGTCATTAAATAACAGATTTTAATGATTGTGATTTTATTTGTAATGATTTGGGTTGCTATTTTTGTTTATTTCTGTATTAAAATGTGAATGTTTGTGCTAGCAAAATTGCAGTCTCTTTCTGTAACATACGATGTAGCCCAATTTCGATTACTACTTAATTTCAGGTTGCGATCAAAGCTCATCAATGCCTGATTTATTCGTCCTTTTCAGACATGATTATGAAGAGAGATCAAACCTCTCCTTAAATAATTTTGTTTTTACATTTAATCAAGTGGTTTTTTTTTTAAAAAAAAAAATGTATACGATGCTATATGGGTGACACAAAATTGGTTATGGAAGTGCAATCACTGACAACATGCATGCATCATGGGGGAAACTAATTAGGAAAGCTAATGCTTGAAGCCAACTTTACTTTTTTGTTTGGGGTTCATTTTTAGACATTCCTGGTGGCGCTTTTTCTCAGTCATTACATAAATAACTAGAGGGGCAACAATCCTGACACATTTTATGATCTGTTCTTCTGTGTAATATCGCCACTGTGGTGAAGAAAATGGTAACGCCACTGTGGTGATATAACTTTTCTTCTAATGATATATTTCAGTGTATCATTATGAAATATATAATAAAAAGACATTCTTGCTTGAAACTTAATTATGAACTGATGATGTAATATTTTGAGGAAAAAGAAAATAATATCGTCAGACATTTCGGCCGTAGTTTACAAAATTTATCAGTAATGTTGTCTTCTGTTTGTTGGGGATTTTAAAGTTTACTTGTTCACACGTGTGTATATTACAAAGGACGTACGATCATGATAGTACATATATTCTATTACATTGTGAAGAATCGGTGTAAGATCTTAGACTCAACATAAATTTGAATAATATAACATCTGATATTATCTCCATATTATTACCCTTAATAACGTAGATATCTCTTTCTTCCTACAGAGATATTTTGTGAATTAAATTGCTTATCTAATTTGCATCTATATGCGTATGTAATTTCGTTTCTGACTACGTCTTCTTCATATACTTTATACTATAGATAACGATGCCATGTTATTTATTGTTCTATTCGACATTCAGTTCAATTAATTAAAAAAAAATATGCGTCCTCACAGTTGGTCTATAAAGACCTTTCTTCCTAATAGTCACATCTGGGTTGTGAACAAGGAAGCAGCTTTACGCCAACAAGCCTGTCCAGGTATTGCCTCCATCAACAAAGAACAGCTCAGTGGTTTCGCCATAGCAATGTCGAAGATACGCTTTTTTTTAAATGGACTCTACCAGCTACATCGTGAAAGACTTCCGCCTTGTTGCTCAAGTTCAAGGTAGGTCTACTTTGCTGGAGAGGATCCCGATGATCTTATCCGGGACCTGTGACATGCTCATGATATCGAACTCGGCTTTGAGTTCAGGAAGACAGAACGCTCGTGTGACTTTGGCACGCTCAACCCGACGATATTTTGGGGTACCAACCAGATGACCATAAGAGGTGGACAGGGAAGCACTACCAGCAGATTATGGGATGGATCGAAAAGCTCTCCAACGAAGTGGCTCCATGGGCTGCGTTCTTACGCTATAGTCAAGAAGCGCTTACCCTAGTATCTTGGTCCACACTGTGTGCTGCTTTTCCATAATGATAGCTTCCAGATGGAACTAAGATTATTAGCACGGGTGTTCCATTTGCCTATACTATAATAACGGCCCGACTACCATCTTTGCAAGTACTATCCATGATACACTACCCGCAGATGCGAAGAGACGATCTAATCGGGCTCTCACACTTTCACTTGGTAAAGAATGCAAACATTAACCGAGTTCTCTTCCCATCTAGGCAAGACTTTGTCTCGGCACGGCCCTTGTGCATGCAGAGGAGCGAGGGATTAGGTTTACGATCCTCAGAGAGCTTGTGCTGCACAAACTTGTGTCCCATGACGCAGCCAAGGTATTGGGAAGGGATTTGCTACCGTGTTAGCACCGAGTCAATGACTGCAGCGAAAAGTATGTAGCAAATCTTGACTTATGACTTGCCTGCAGACGCTATAGAAAGACAGCATGGAGGCAACTCGACTAAGTCAAAAGCGAGTTCTTGACTTACATCAACGAAGCCTTGCCAAGACCTCAACCTATTTATAGACCAGGTACATCGCGAACTAAGACGATAGACCGATATCGCACCTCGTTCTCAACGCCATGCTCATTCTGCTTGTTAGAGCACTGGACGACGATGTGGTTGCAGCGCTTACAGATTGTCACTTCCAACGTTCATAAAAGGCAGTTTTTCAGTTTACAGTAACATACTTCTGAAGGTGGAGCGACTTGGGGCACCTCATCATCGACGTCAGCTCATGTTTGCCTGAAAGCCTGTTCGCTGGGGGTTGCCATCTGTCTACGTATACCTGACCTCGAACATCAGCTGCAGATAACATTGCATAATTATGGGACGACGCGTATTATGCCAGATATATAGAAACGGACACAACGATACAATGGACAGCAAAGAAAAAGAAGAATATGTGGCAGTGCTCTCAAACTAATTCATCGGTCATGGTGTCGCACATGTCGCTCAATACATGGGCAGATCGTAGGTAACAAGCTCTACATTCACGATGATAACAACCTCTTAGCAACGACGCGATGACTCCACACCGCAATTATCCAATGCTGTACCTTATGGGCCATCTTGGTCACCCAGAGCGACACCATGCCTCTCTCCCGCCTGCTTATTGGGAAGCGCATGCAAGGACACACACAGGCATAAGACGTAATCGGCTTTGTCAAAAGGACAAGCGAGAACGGAGGGAACGCAATACGTCAATGTCGACATGGCCCATAAGAAGGTAATTACCCAGGCCCACAAATGTGCTACAAGAAATGGAGCATCGACATCATTGATAATGCTTGCACTCTAATCCAGGACCTGCATGCACTACCAGAACGCCATGCACAGCGCCTCACGGCAATATATACGTTAAAGACAGTTTCAGTGCATGTTGATGTGGTCAGCAGCTTTGACATAGACTACATGAACAACATAGAGAATATAACCTTTGCAACCAAGAGCAAGAGTACAGTTTCGCAGCAGCGAACGCGACCGGCAATAAAGTCTAAAGAGTCAGCGCCAAGTAGTTGTCATTACTGGTACATAATTAGCCGAGACCCAGTTCGTAAAATATGTATATACAGCGGGAACTTAGTTCCATTCTCTCACCTTTGCGTTTTCCAAACAAAGTGAAAATATGGAAACTCGACATTCTTATGGGCAGAGGCTGAACAGAGGTGCGCTCTGTTCAAAATGTAAATGGTGTTAACAACACACTGACGGCTGTGTACATAAGCACCATTGTGGAACAATGTCAACAATAATTGCTGCTCAAAGTATTAACATCAGCCAAACTGTTAACATCTGTATATAGTAACTATTCACATCCTATACCTATCCTGTACGCATTGACGTCGAATAAATTCTTTATATCTTGGAAGCATTGACTACAATCACACCATTTATACCCTTTAAGCATAAACGTCAACCAAACCTTTTTTCGCACCCTATAAGCATTAAAGTGGACAAAACCCATCACACCTATAAGGATTAACATCGGCCAAACCCTTCGCACTCAGGAAGAATTAATGTGGACCAAACTCTTCACACCATGTAAACATTAACGTAGACCAAACCCTTCACATCATGTAAACATTAACGTAGACCAAACCCTTCGCATTCAGGAAGAATTAAAGAAGACCAAACCCTCCAAACCCTGTAAACATTAACGTAGACCAAACCCTCCACACCCTGGAAGCTTTAACGTCTATAAGACCCTTCATATTCTGTAAACACTAACGTTGACTAAATCCTGCACACCCCCTAATTATTAATGTCGACCAGGCCTTTCACGCCCTATAAACATTAACGCTGACAAGACCCTTCACAACCTACAAGCACAGTACTCGACAAAACTCTACACATCTTCTAAGCATTATCGTGGACAAAACCGTTCGCGCCTTGTAAGCATTAATGTTAACAAAACCGTCCGCAACAACTTGACGCCACCGGTGTCTCGCTTCTTTTTGCGTTGCAGTATTGAACCTGCATTAAATCTAGATATTTCAGGCTTTTATTCGATATAACTCAGATATTTGAGTAATAACAGAGTTAGTAGAAATGAAGCATAGTGTTAGTTTTTCTTAAAGCTAACAAAATCAGTTATCAAACAGCACTGAATTTGCTGGAGATGTTATTGCTCCTGAACAAATGCAAAAAGTGTGATATAATCTGTGTATGAAAAAATATACAATACAGCTATAATCATATAAAGTTTTATCCGCCATAGGCCAAGTGGTTGAAAGGGCATGTGCATAATATTGTATTTAAGGAGAGCAAGAATCTACTAAATGGACACATTGCGGCCTTAATCATTTTCACATTGACAAAGCAGACATAACCGGCCTTGTTACACCACATTGACATATACCTGGACCTCAGCCAACATTAGTGAATCACGAGGTCTATCATCAACCGATTCTGACCTTGACACAAATTCACAAATTTTTAGACAATGCTTATGAGGAATGTTCTCTCTCTCTCTCTCTCTCTCTCTCTCTCTCTCTCTCTCACGTGCGCGCGATCTCTCGCTCGTGACTTTCGTCGATTCAGTTGATTCTGAATGCTTTCTCTATATTTAGAAAGTAAATTTAAGTACTTTAGTGTAATTTACTATTTAGTAATATTTTTAATAAGAAAATAATAACCAATCCATTGGTTGTAGTGTTTAAATAGTCGATTACATACACCCATACTGTCAATACAAGCAATTAATTAGCGTCATTTTGTTTGACCAATTCTTTTTATCGGATCAACTAAGGAATGATATATGAATGTGAAAATTATGTAGCTATAAATGTTTACGTGTAAAATGTTAGACTCTAGAGTGATAAAAATAAATAAGTAAATAAATTCGTATGAGTTGTGATGCATATTTATCTCATGTAAAACATTCGTGTGTGTGTGTATGTGTGTATATGTGAGTGAATATGTGTGTGTGTGTGTGTGTGTGTGTGTGTGTGTGTGTGTGTTTCATTGACCAGATGAGTTTGAATATTTAAATCATTTTTCTTAAGTTAGAAGATGAATGAAGACTGGAGAAAAGATGGCAAGTTCGTAACTTTCTGTGGCGTGTTTAAGGCCAATATGTTTTGATGCGTCACACACACACACACACACACACACACACACACTTTTTATTTTACGTCGTTATCTTTTAATATCATACGTGTCGGCATTGGGAACGAGATTCTCGTCCGAGATGACAAGTAATATGAGCAATGTCTGATCATGTTAGTTTTATCTACTTCCTTGCCCTTTTCATAACAAGTTGTCCAGTATGAGCTTAGACTAGTGTCTGTTTTCGAGTCTATATAAGACATGTACATGTCTTGTGTTAATTGATTTGAACTAAGAATGTTCGAAGATGCTTGCGTATTAAAGTGTTAGTTATATGTCTACAAATCATTCATTAATGGGACAAAGGCGAATGTGGAACTTTCTATCTCGGGGCGATTTGAGAGGTAGAACGTACAGTCTGCCCTGTATTTTGCATCATGTTGACGTTTCTATGTTGGGGCGATTTGAGAGGCAGAGTGTAGAGTCTGCCCTGAATTCTACATCATGTGGACGTTTCTATCTTAGGGCGATTTGAGAGGCAGAACGTACAGATTGTCCTGTATTCTACATCATGTGGACTTTTCTATCTTGGGGTGATTTGAGAGGCAGAGCGTACAGTCTGCCCTGTAGTCTACATCATGTGGACATTTCTATCTTGGGGCGATCTGAGAGGCAGAGCGTACAGTCTGCCCTGTATTCTACATCATGTGGACCTTTCTATCTTGGGGCGATTTGAGTGGCAGAGCGTACAGTCCGCCCTGTATTCTACATCATGTTGATGTTTCTGTCTTGGGGCGATTTGAGAGGCAGAGCGTAGTCTGTCCGGTATTCTTCGTCATGCGAACGTTTCTATCTTGGGGCTATTTGAGAGGCAGAGCGTACAGTCTGCCCTGTAGTCTACATCATGTTGACGTTTCTATCTTGGGGCGATTTGAGAGGCAGAGCGTACAGTCTGCCCTGTATTCTACATCATGTGGACCTTTCTATCTTGGGGCGATTTGAGAGGCAGAGTGTAGAGTCTGCCCTGTATTCTACGTCATGTGGACGTTTCTGTCTTTGGCGATTTGAGAGGCAGAGCGTACAGTCTGCCCTGTATTCTACATCATGTAGACGTTTCTATCATGGGACGATTTGAGAGGCAGAGCGTACAGTCTGCCCTGAATTCTACATCATGTGGACCTATCTATCTTGGGGCGATTTGAGAGGCAGAGCGTACAGTCTGCCCTGTATTCTACATCGTGTGGACGTTTCTATCTTGGGGCGATTTGAGAGGCAGAGCGTACAGTCTGCCCTGTATTCTACATCATGTAGACGTTTCTATCTTAGGGCGATTTGAGAGGCAGAACGTACAGTCTGCCCTGTATTCAACATCATGTGGACGTTTCTATCTCGGGGCGATTTGAGAGGCAGAGCGTACAGTCTGCCCTGTATTCTACATCATGTAGACGTTTCTATCTTAGGGCGATTTGAGAGGCAGAGCGTACAGTCTGCCCTGTATTCTACATCATGTGGACGTTTCTATTTTGGGGCGATTTGAGAGGAAGAGCGTTCAGTCTGCCCTGTATTCTACATCATGTGGACCTATCTATCTTGGGGCGATTTGAGAAGCAGAGCATTCAGTTTGCCCTGTATTCTACATCATGTGGACGTTTCTATCTTGGGGCGATTTGAGAGGCAGAGCGTACAGTCTGCCCTGTATTCTACATCATGTGGACGTTTCTATCTTGGGGCGATTTGAGAGGAAGAGCGTTCAGTCTGCCCTGTATTCTACATCATGTGGACGTTTCTATCTTGGGGCGATTTGAGAGGCAGAGCGTACAGTCTGCCCTGTATTCTACATCATGTGGACGTTTCTATCTTGGGGCGATTTGAGAGGCAGAGCGTAGTCTGTCCGGTATTGTTCGTCATGTGGACTTTTCTATCTTGGGGCTATTTAAGAGGCAGAGCGTACAGTCTGCCCTGTATTCTACATCATGTGGACCTTTCTATCTTGGGGCGATTTGAGAGGCAGAGCGTACAGTCTGCCCTGTATTCTACATCATGTGGACGTTTCTCTCTTGGGGCGATTTGAGAGGCAGAGCGTACAGTCTGCCCTGAATTCTACATCATGTGGACCTATCTATCTTGGGGCGATTTGAGAGGCAGAGCGTACAGTCTGCCCTGTATTCTACATCATGTGGACGTTTTTATCTTGGGGCGATTTGAGAGGCAGAGTGTAGAATCTGCCCTGTATTCTACGTCATGTGGACGTTTCTGTCTTTGGCGATTTGAGAGGCAGAGCGTACAGTCTGCCCTGTATTCTACATCATGTGGACGTTTCTATCTTGGGGCAATTTGAGAGGCAGAGCGTGCAGTCTGCTCTGTATTCTACATCATGTGGACGTTTCTATTTTGGGGCGATTTGAGAGGCAGGGCGTACAGTCTGCCCTGTATTCTACATCATGTGGACGTTTCTATCTTGGGGAGATTTGAGAGGCAGAGCGTACAGTCTGCCCTGTATTCTACATCATGTGGACCTTTCTATCTTGGGGATATTTGAGAGGAAGAGCGTACAGTCTGCCCTGTATTCTGCATCATGTGGACTTTTCTATCTTGGGGCGATTTGAGAGGCAGAGTGTAGAATCTGCCCTGTATTCTACATCATGTGGACCTTTCTATCTTAGGGCGATTTGAGAGGAAGAACGTTCAGTCTGCCCTGTATTCTACATCATGTGGACGTTTCTCTCTTGGGGCGATTTGAGAGGCAGAGCGTACAGTCTGCATCGTTTCATGTAGAATACAGTCTGCCCTGTATTCTACATCATGTGGACCTTTCTATCTGAGAGGTAGAGCGTACAGTCTGCTCTGTATTCTGCATCATGTGGACTTTTCTATCTTGGGGCGATTTGAGAGGCAGAGTGTAGAATCTGCCCTGTATTCTACATCATGTGGACCTTTCTATCTTAGGGCGATTTGAGAGGCAGAGCGTACAGTCTGCCCTGTATTCTTCTTCAGTAGTAGAGTGTTACTAGTATGACATGTCTATGCTGGTCTAGTAAGGGAACAAGACATATCTTTGTGATAAAAATATTTTTCAAAGACAAATAATTTCTTTCAACTTAGGATAGTCTCAATGGGCACACATATTTCAACATATTGAACATGACCAAAAACAACTAAAAACGCACTTTATAATTACTCGTACCAGATATTTTACTCCAAACTACTGTAAGACAGAATCTATTACAAACTATTTTTAACCACGTTTCGATCAGAAGCAAAGCAAGTGGGAACAAAGAATAGTCAGTATACCCTCCACTGTAGTTACGCTTTCATCAATAAAACAACCTTTGATATACAACGACATAGATATCTGATGATTTTATTTTGAAATCAATTAAATCAGCTTGCCAGATGTGAAATGTGCTTTTATTTTTAATTTGGATCTTGTATTGCTGTGGCGTGCCTATTTAAAAGCAAATAAAATTTTATGAATAGCAGCTACATACATTATCCTACTCATGTTTTTGCTTTCTTCTAGACCATTAGAATGAATGACGTTGTTAATGAAGATCATCTGTCATGTTTAGACGTAAATTTATTTCAACTGCCAAAATGAATGAAGTCATGTTAATAAGAAAGGAACGCCTGGCCCAATGGACACGGATTCACTCATGAAAATGTTGTAAACCTACTTAAACTTTGTAAATAGCATTTGGATGTACATCTTATACCATGAGTTGAACTCAAGCAAATAGTGGTGCCTGCTTTAAGGTTATTTGGCTGCGTAATTTAAACGAGTAACTATATATTCAATTCTTTTTATGGATATATTTGGGAACCATTCATTGAGTATCTTTTGATGTAAGACACCTTTATAAAAGACCTCTGTAATTGCTTGTCATATCTTAAATTAGTTATATCTCGTTAATTGTACATATTAGACTGTATACGGTATACTAATTCATTTCTTACAAACCGTAATTTAGCTGCAACCGTATTCATACTAGCAACCTATTACTGTATCAGCCAAGGTATATCCGGATGATCTGTCAGCATTGCCATCTACATGTTGTGCAACTCATCCTGACCTTGACCGTGTGACAGATTCTTTTGCATGTCAGTTTTGATATTAACACGTAAGAGCATATTCAAAACCACAATCACTGTCAAATGACACATTGAATTTCCACATTAAAAAGCAGCTGATAGAAATAAAATTTAAAAAAAACAAAAAAAACTGAAATAGATCGAATCTGGTGAACTATGGAAAAATATACATTTCAATCACTAGTTCCCTTCTAGATTTTTCCTACATGCAGGTCTTTTGATATGCAATGAGTGCGATGAGTTGGTATTAAATTATTCTATCAATAAACGCGACCTTGATATAATTATTTTTCCTCATTGCTATAACTAATAGTTTCCGACTCTTGCTTACAAAGCGACACAGTTTATATTGCTAATCCAAATGGTCGGACTTGCTGTCATTTATTCGCTGTTCAAGATCTTGTCATTCAAGAATAACAAATGAACAAGTTCTTTGTAGCCTATGCTGAAAGCCCTTTCACGTTTCAATATTTTTCTTTTGTTTTATAATAATTTTAGTTATCGGTTCATTTTGAATGTATGTTGTGTCATTTTTACAAGTATTCCTGACCTTTGTATTATCCCAATATATATTTCTCCTTTCCTCTTATAACAAACATTTTAATCTAAATTCCCTAGGAGAAAATAATTATCCATATGGTTGAAGAGACATTGAGCTGTGTTCCTTTTGCACTTAAAAGATCAATGGAGAGGATATGCTGAAAATCAAGTAATAATGAGTGATTGTAATGTATGGGCGTTTAAATAATATAGTAAATAAATCATTATTATCTATCTGTCAGTTGTAAATGTCTCTACATATGACAGTTGTTCCTGAAATATTAGATATTACCGTTCTTCATTTTATCTTTTCAGTGCAATTAATTCTTGCACATTTATTCGGTGTGGAAAGCATTTGATGTTTCAAAGAGTATGTTACGTGTAGGCTCTTACAAAAGTAACAAAAGACAAGAGTGAAGTCAACAAGCTTTGTAAATTTAACAAAATAATTTATTTCCCAGGAAAACAAGGTAAAAATATGAAAAGGACTTATGGTTTGTGAATCTAATCCAAAAATTAAACCTAGAATTTAAAAATATAAGTCCTATCAATAAACAGTTCTAATTGAATCCAAGTTCGAATCTCGATGAAATTCCAAGATGGAAGGCGATGTGTCAACAGTTCCTTGTTGCGTCACCAAGGATATAATTCCGGCTTTAGAATTCCGAATAATTTTTAGTAAATGTCTTTGTCCATGAATTTCGGTGAACACACGTAAAGTCTCCAGGTAAATAAATTATTTTAAATAAAAAGCACAGTTCAAATGGCAACAACAGGAATACCTTTCAGCCTCAAGGTATTATTTACAACTATCTCAGAAACACTGAGAATGAGAATTAAACCCCTACTAAGAACGCAATTTCAGACCCGCGTGATGGGTCATGTGGTCACTTACCTAGAACAGCGCAGTAAAATAATATAGCAATTAGCACGTATACCAGTATAGCCTTAGCTAAGAATCAATCATTCCCACACTGGAAATGAATTTAAAAATAAAACGTTGTTTATTCAGACTAACACGTAGGCAAAGTATGACCTTGATTACGACCAATGATTTTCACTCAGTGTTTACCAAATTTTGAACCAACGCCAGCTAAAAATATAATGAAGCAATACTTTTGCGTTCTAATCAGGCTAAAAGAACTGAACTGAATTTACTGGGAAAAATGTCAAATCCAGTATAAATATGATCATTACAATAAAATGTAACGAAACAAAAATAAAACAAAAAAGAAATTTAAAACTAACACACAAATAATTTAATTACATATACGCAATACTTCCCCCTATAAAGAAAAAGAAACATTTATATAATAAAACTTTCTTTTTATCATATGTTAATTATGCATGAGGTAAAAAAATTACATAAGAAGAACTTTTATGAATTATACAAAGTGTACATGAAATAATATTTCTATACACGGGAAAGGGCATCTGCAATTAAATTGTCTTTTCCTTTGATGTGCCTGATGTCAAGATTATATTACCGTAACAACAAACTCCACCTTTATAATCTTTGATTTTTATTTTTCATCTTGTCGATGAAAGTAAGGGGGTTGTGATCACTAAACACAACAACCGGAGAAGGAGCTGAACTAATGTAAACTTCAAAATGCTGTAATGCCAGTATTAAAGCCAAACGTTCCATCTCGATTGTTGAGTAATTTCTTTGTTGCTTATTTAATTTCTTAGAGAAATAGCACACTGGATGATCCACACAATTTCTATCTTCTTGAATCAATACTACTCCAACCCCAACATCACTGGCATCAACAGATAGTTTTAAAGATTGACTGAAATTTGGAGCTGTAAGAACTGGTGCACATTTAAGTATGGCCTTTAACCTATCAAAAGCCTCCTGACATTTTTCAGTCCAAAGAAACTTGTTTTTCTTGCTCAGCAAATTTTTCAGGGGTTCAGCAATATTAGAAAAATTGGAACAAAAATTTCCGATAGTATCCAGCCATACCTAAAAATCGCATCAGCTGCTTTTTACTGACATCTACAGGGAAATCAGAGATAGCCTTGACCTTAGCATCTATAGGTTTAACTTGTCCATGTCCCACAATATGTCCTAGAAATGTCACACAAGCACGGCAGAAGTCACTTTTAGATAAATTGTTTGTCAAACTTGCATAAGTGAGTCTGTCAATTGTTGCTAGATGTTCTTTCCAGGTGTCGTTGTAGATGATGACATCATCAATGTAAGCATCACAATTATCTAGACCAGAGGTAATCATATTCATCAAACGTTGAAAAGTTACTTGGAGAACCATTCATCACGAACGGCAATACTGTATATTGATAGAGTCCATCTGGAGTCACAAATGCCGAAATTTCCTTTGCCCTTTCCGTTAGTGGAATTTGCCAAAATGCTTTCAGAAGGTCAAATTTGGTGACATACTTGGCATTTCCAATTTTATCAATACAGTCATCGATCCTTGGTAATGGAAATGAATCTGTTTTTGTTACACTGTTCACCTTCCTATAATCAGTGCACACACGGAAAGTTTTATCTGGTTTCGGAACAAGTATACATGGTGAACTCCAATCACTTTTACTGGGCTCTATGAAATCATTCTCCAGTAAATCCTGAATTTCCTTTTTCTAGTATTCCTGTTTGAGAGGGTTCATCCTGTATGGGTGTTGTTTCACAGGTTTAGAATTCACAATTTCAACGTCATGACAAATTTTGTTTGTCCTCGTACGAACATCTGGAACTAAGTGCTCATATTGAAATAATAACTGTTTAAGTTCATTCTTTTCCTGTTGTTGCAAATGTAAATGTTTCTGGTCCAGATTTTTCATACTTTCCGAATTCCGATGATTTGTCGCTCCAAAATCAATAGTGTCCGATTGAATTCCTTCACTTAAATTCCCAGTGAGAGGGACAGGTACAACAAATTAATTGCATGATTTACCTGGCTATCTCTTTCAATATACTGGTACTCCATTAATTTATTTAGATCAGAGTACTAATATTATAATTTAACTCATTCATGTTCTTCTTTACCTTGGAAGGGCCGTAAAATCTAATTTGAAGAAAATTTTGAAGAATGAGCAAGAGAGAATGAATTCTATTACAAGACTCAAAATTTCTCTCAGTTAAATTTCTGTGAAACCATAATTTCACTTTTGACTTGAATTGCTGAGTGCCAAATTCAAACATAACGAGCTGGAAAATTCCAGACATAAAATTTGACCCTTGACCAGATTGGACAGATTTGGGAAGGCCAAATTGAGCAAAAAACTTTATCAAAGCTTTTACTATAGTTTTTGTTTTAATATTCCTCAAGGAATTGCCTCTGGGAATCTTGTTGACGCACACATAATGGTCAACAAATATTGGTTGCCTGACTTGGTCTTTGGGAAGGGACCAACACAATCTACCATAATTCTGCTAAATGGTTCGTCAAATGCAAGAATAGGTTGCAGATGAGCCTTAGGTTTATTCCGATTGGGTTTTCCTACCATTTGACAAGTATGACAAGATCTGCAGTATTTACAAACATCACTTTGGATTGGTCAATAAAAGTGAGTCAAGATCTTGTGATAAGTTTTATTAATCCCTAAATGACCAGCCAGAGGAGTTTCATGGGCCAGACTAAGTATTTCCTGTCTGTAAGATTTTGGAACTACAATCTGATAGTTCACTGACCACTCGTCACCAGCAGGTACCTCGGGAGGTCGCCATTTTCTCATAAGAATTCCATTTTTAATGAAATAACAGACAGGTACCTCCATGGCTTCAGTTTCACTAATGGCCCTCCGAAACAAACAGGAGATCTCAGGATCTTTTTCCTGTTCGACGACAAGTGACTGTCGTTTGTCACCTTGATTAGAGAAAAGAGAATGAGTATTTAAAAGAGGATCACCGTGATCAATACCTTTTGACTGATCCAAATAAGGAGTGAAAGTGACCTCATCAAAAGCCTGACCAATACATGTATCAGCTAAAGGAACATTTTCCTTATCAAAATCATTCTCAAGAGCTTTCTTTGTCATAACCCTGGTAACTACACAAGCTGGATATAAATCAGGGAATTCTTTTTCAATAGGATCAACTTTCTGATCCAAAGAAGGCTTGCCAGTTACAAGTGGATTAACCACAACCTTTTCTCCAGCTAGGTCGTTGCCTAGCAACAAATGAATGCTCTCAACGGGTAAAGAAGACTATTCCGACTGTCATAGGTCCTGAAACTAAGTCTGATGACAAACTTACAGAATGGAGAGGAACATTAACAAAGCCGCACTCTACTCCCTGAATGAGAACACTCTCATTAGAAGAAGACTTCTCAGAAAAAGGCAAAGTACCTGATAATAAAACACTCTGAGAAGCTCCTGTATCCCTTAAAATTTTAATATGGATAGGATTGGCCAAGTCACCCAAGAGTGATATAGAATCCTTCGACATGAATGGTTCATAATTCTCCATAATAAAATCAGACTAGGGTTTATTAGACCCAACAAATGTATTGCTTTCAATAAATGACCGTGACCTTGACCTCTTAGAAATAAGAGCATTTGGGATAGGTCTATCTTGATTCTGATGCCTATATTTTGATTTGAAGCAATCAGAAATGACGTGTCCTTTTTTCTTACAATAGATACACGTAGGAAGAGAAAAGGATTTTGAATCAAGCTTATCAGAAGCTTGATTTTTAGACGTTGTGCCAGACTAAGTTTTAGAAGGAGTCGTATTAGGCTGAAATACCTTTCTACCAGTAGCCTGCTGAGTGAAAAACGTGCCTATAACAGAAACTTTATGAGTTAAGAAATACTTATCAGCAGCACGAGCAGCATTTTCCAAGGTTTCGATCTGATGTTCTTCAAGATAACTCTTAATGTCGCTATGGATACAGTTCTTGAACTCTTCAAGTAATACAAGTTGTTTGAGAGTTTCATAATCATGTTCAACTTTCTCGGCTAAGCACCAGCCATCAAATTACTGCTCTTTGTCTCTTGCTAATATGACATGAGTTTGTCCAGCATCTTTTTTTTATAGTTCCTGAATTTTTGCCGATAAGCTCAGGGACTAACTCATAACCCTTCAAGATGCATTCTTGAACCAAATCATAGTCAGCTCTCTGCTCTAGTGAGAGTGAAAATTAAATAGCACTAGCTCTACCAGTAAGTACGCATTGTAATAATAGAGTCCAATGTTCCCTTGGCCACTTAAAATTTTCCGCAATTTTTTCAAAACGAGGAACATATCTGTCTACTTCTTTTTACAGAAAAGGTGGCGCTAACTTGATATTTTTGAAAACATCAAAAGTAGAGGAGTGTTTTGCTTTTGCCAGCTCTAATTCTTTTAACCGAATTTGAAATTCCCTTTCATCCATTTCTCTTTGCATTTGCATTTGCATTATCTTATCTGCTTCTTCTTTTTCAAATTGCATTTTTCTTTCCTCCCTTCTTTCTTTAAATTACAATTGCATTACTTCCATTTCTTTTTCCATTTGTATCTTTCCTATCTGAAACTGAACCTGTCTTATCTCTAATTCCAACTTTTTTAGCTGGACTTCCATTTTTCAAAATTTCCAACCACTCCTGGGTAAAATTCAAAAGAAGTCTCTACTTTTGATGATACTGTGAAAAAAAGCCTATTGATTCCACTACAATTTCAAACAAAATATGAAATAGTACTTGGGATTTAAAATATTCTGAAAACTATGGGAATTTAAATTTCAAAAAACAATTTTCTGAAATATTTTAGCCAAAATTCATATATCCTAAGGACGAGAACCCCTATTTTCTTTTCTTACGTGTAGGCATGTACAAAAGTAACAAAAGAAAAGAGTGAAGTCAACAAGCTTTGTAAATTTAACAAAATAATTTACTTCCCTAGACAACAAGGTAAAAATATGAAAAAGGACTTATGGTTTACGAATCTATTCCAAAAATTAATCATAGAATTTAAAAATATAAGTCCTATCACTAAAAAGTTCTAATTGAATCCAAGTTCGAATCTCGATGAAGTTCCAAGATGGAAGGCGATGACGTCCTCTAAGACCAGTTTGTGTTGATGTGTCAACAGTTCCTTGTTGTGTCACCAAGAATATAATTCCGGCTTTAGAATTCCGAATAATGTTTAGCAAATGTCTTTGTCCATGAATTTCGGTGAACACACGTAAAGTCTCCAGGAAAATAAATTATTTTAAATAAAAAGCTCAGTTCAAATGGCAACAACAGGAATACCTTTCAGCCTCAAGGTATTATTTACAACTATCTCAGAAACACTGAGATTGAGAATTAAACCCTACTAAGAACGCAATTTCAGACCCGCGTGAAGGGTCATGTGGTCACTTACCTAGAACAGCGCAGTAAAATAATATAGCAATTAGCATGTAGGCCAGTATAGCCTTAGCTAAGAATCAATCATTCCCACACTGGAAATGAATTTAAAAATAAAACGTTGTTTATTCAGACTAACACGTAGGCAAAGTATGACCTTGATTACGACCAATGATTTTCACTCAGTGTTCTGTTAAGAGCAGAATATTACATAGGATCTATATATAGATGCTTACGTATGTATCGACAATTATTAATAATAATCTTTATGGCGCCTTTGGATTAATTTCTAACTGGCTGATGGGGTTTTGACGTTTCTAGAAGAATTCAGTAACTTTCCATTGATTGGGCTAGGTCATATGAATAGGCAAGTTCGAAGCAAAATGAGTAGTGTGATCTGTCACTTGGGTATATTGTGAAATAAGAGTCGTAATGTTATGTGTATATTAGGAGAGAACTGAGAGATTCATTCTCATTTCTTGTGTTTCTGTTGTAAGTCTGCAGATTTTTTTATGTTGTACTTAGATATTATTCGAGAGGAGAATCATTTGTTGGACTGCTCAGTGGAAATAGAAAGTGCTCATTATTTGGACTATATATTATTCTGGAACTGTTTTAAATTATTCGAAGGAATTCTGGACAACGCCATCTTGACAACGTCACGGTTCTTGGCGACCAGTACATTTCGGATTTTGAAATTTATAGAGAAGATTTCATTCATGTAGGACTTTATTAGAACTTTGTCAGTATTATTCACGTCATTTTACTGTAAGTTCCTCTCACATTTGCATTTATGACTTTGACAATTAAATTCTTTATTAAGTGTTACAAAACTTGTTGGTTTTGCTTCTTTTTGTTACTTTGTTTGTGACTGTAGAGTTGTAACACAGATGTAGAAGCTGTTTTCCTTGGTCGCAACCCAACTTTTAACTTTGGATTTGCACTGCGCAAGTCGCAAATTATTGGTGATTCACTGAGGTGTTTGCTTGCAATTCCCCTCAGTCACAATTTTGGATTTATAGAGATGTTCGCAAGGAAATATTTGGAGCTTTATTTCGTATGAACAACTCCCACGATGATATTTGAGTGTAGGCGGTGCTGCTGGTAAAGTTGTATTGAAAACATTAACATTGTCTTTTATTCATTTCACTGACTAAAGAATCACGTTTGTTATTGTTTATGCAGGAGGGAATCACTTCAACATTGTCATTTCTCGCACATACCACATGGGCACACCCATGAGCTGTTATTGCGGGACAATTTACTTAGTAAATAAGTTCCCAGCATGGCCTTACTGCACTAAAACATGTGTTTGTGGCGTTTCGCAATGTACTTCGAAATAATAGTTAAACACAGTGCACAATGACATTTGATATCTTAGGAGTGACTGAAGTTTCTTTGCGGTTAAACGGTCATCAGGAACCCTCTGAAGAAATTCGGCTTGACTATGCAGAAGTCGCTCCTCATATTGCACGTGAATATCATAATCTGTGGTCGTATATGGACCGACATCAAAACATCGACACAGGTCTGCAAAGTGCCCAACAAGACTTTCATACGTTGTACCCGATATATTACTTTTCATTTGAATGTTTGAAACACAATAATGATCCTCCATAAACGTGTCATCTATGCTGTGCTAATTCATGGTTGTAATTCGGGGTTATTGCCAGAGACTAGGTCTTTTATATCTATAGTTGTGCTATTTGCACGATTTCGAGTTCGCCCAAATATCTAGGGTTTATGATCTGCGGTATCGGATGATTCTTATGAAACATCAATGACTGGCCAGCAGACCTTGTCCAATAGTCGCTATATCTGGCGAGTCCGATAATTGTCGCGGCATTGTCAAGAATTGATTCAATTCTCCTTCGATTGGTAGAAAAACGTGCGCTTCAAATATCTCCATGATGCCGTTGTTTAGAAATCGAACCTTGGCATCGGCATCGTAATCGTTATTGTCGTCCTGTAACAGTTTCCTTCGATTTCCAAGAACGTCTCACACTGAAGAAAATACCGAGACGTGTCATGTACATTTAATTCTATTTTATTTGCTTGTTGTCCCAAGCCAGATATAAATAACGCTAAAAATCTTTGGTGCTGCGACCTACCCTCACAGACTCAGCCACGTCCCACGCTGGATCAGGTATACTTGACTTTTGCCATTGTTACTTGATTGATTTTGTCTAATACCAATTGTGTGACAACCGTAATCCGTTTTCAATTTCTTTATTTGCAATAGCCAAATCAGCACACGTTGTTGAGCGGCTTAACCTAAGCTGATGTTATTGCTGTTCATGGAAGAGTAACCGCCTTTAATGCAACCTTTGTTGGTGCTAGAGTCACTAATCGTCGTAGTCGATCTCAAAGCCATTAACCGCCTGCAATCTCGAACTTTTTTAAAGCGATCCGCAGCAACTTGTATGATACTATTAGCAACTTGCATTGTAACTTGTTTAGTGATTTGTGTAGCACGTGAGGTTAGGGCCACGTGCACCTTTGATGCGCCTGTAAACTATTGTTGGATAACATCACCAAGGAAATCTCCGTAATATTTTGCGTAAACGGGTTTTCGTGACTGTTATTACATTTAAATAACAGCTAGATCTCAAATGTACAGCTGCATTGTAAAGGTCTCTCGACGGATATATGTCCGGGTCCACAAATCAAAACGAAAAGGGTGCTAACCGATCATTATAACATACAGGCAACGCGGGAGTAATCGATATCAAGTCACCAGATTTCATAGTTGGTGAAAACCTAAACAGTATGTAACCTTGAGCAGCTTCGCTGGCGGAAGCTCCACTTTCGTCGCTGATGCTAAAAGCGTCAAAAATTAAACTGATCTGCATAGTTGATGAGATTCTGAAAATGTGCGGCGCAATATTGTATCAGACCCTCCAGGTTCTGCACGCATAATTTGTTTATTTTAGGAAATATAATGAGGTCTACCGTGAACTGTTCTCAAATATCTAATGTTAATCATATGTTGTGGAGATTCAGTTGAGATGACTTTAAATGTGCTGTCGTGTTCGCGTGTGAACGTTTAAGAGTCTTTACCAGTCACCGAAGAAACCCTTCGTCCAGTCTCATCATTGATTGAAGCAATATCGTAACCACCTGTGGGAAATTCTCCCATGCCCCATATTGAGCCAACGTCTGGCGAGAACACTCGGAAACAACTATGTGTGATTCGGTGACGACACTCTTGTTCATCGTCAACTCTCTGTGCTATTTGAAAATGCTTGTCCCGTGTAGTTATATCGATATTATACAGCGTTGCCATTTCACGCAGTTGCTTTACAGTCAACATTGGCGCCCCTGAGGAAAGATCTAGTGTTAAGAAGTAAGGCGTCTTTTCTCATACCACTTGGTGGTCATATCCCACTCTGTCGTGAGAGTTGCCTTAGTTGAATCACAGATGGCATGCTAATATATAAGGGAGATGTTGTCTTATGGAGAAATATTTGTATTATTGCTTTAACTTCTCTTGGATTAGAAGCTGCAATCGCCTCAATTCTGGTTACTATTTCAATTACTTCTCGGTCGTTTTCAATGGCGTTGTCAGTTGCTTCTTCAATGATTGGCTCGGTGAGTTTTTATTTGCACGCGCAATAATACTCGAGAACTTATCCGCATGGCTGGCAAATCTGATTATGCAACTTTAAGACATAGTTAAACACCGGGATCAACACGTAACACAACCAAATGTGATTTATAGTATTCGTAATGGTATGTTCACGTTTACCAAAGCATACACAGTGATTTCGCCCTAAAGTCAATGAACTTCTGCTTATATATATATATATATATATATATATATATATATATATATATATATATATATATATATATATATATATATATATATATATATATATATATATATATATATATATACTCACTATTGTTACGTGTAGGCTGGTACAAAAATAACAAGAGAAAAGAGTGAAGCCAACAAGCTTTGTAAATTTTAACAAAATAATTTATTTCCCTAGAAAACAATGTAAAAATTTGAAATAGGACTTACGGTTTGTGAGCATAATCCAAAATTTAATCCTAAGATTGAAAAAGACAAGTCCTATCACTAAACAGTTCTAATAGAATCCGGGTTCGAATCTCGATGAAATTCCAATATGGAGGCGATGACGTCAGATTAGGTCGTTGTACTGGTAGTAACAGATCCTTGATTGAATCACAGTTTATAATGTTTCTGTTAAACTCCAGAATAAATTTCCACCGAATTTCCTTCTCCCAGAACTTTTTATACAAAAGTACACTTGTTTAGTTTTCTAGAGAATAAATTATTAAATCCAAGAAACGGATGAAAATCAAACTGGCAACAATAATTAGAAACACCTTGTTCCCTCAAGGTGTTAAGAACGACTGACTAAATCTACTAAAGAGCGTCTGTTTAAAGCCGCGATTTTAGATCACATGGTACTTCACGTGACGGGCTACGTGATTTCTAGTTTGAACATCGCAATAAAAAGAAATGCCATTTATCACGTACGCAAGAATAGCCCTATCTAAGAATCAAATTCTCACACTGAAAATATATTTTAAAAAAAAGAAAGACTGTTTAGAGTTCAGTTAACATGCGGGCCGAAATGACTTTGGCAATAGCCAATCATTATCACTCGATGTTTACAAAAACTTGAGCTAAAAATAGTGCTGAAGTAATGTTAAGATCTAATAGGGTCAAGCCAATCTTCGGAAAAGAGATTCAAATCCAATGAAAATTATCATTACAAAAAAAACATATAATGAAACAAAAATAAAATAAAAAGAATATAAAACTAACACACAAGCAATTTAATTACATATACGTAACACTTCCCCCCATGAAGAAAAAGAAAGATTTATATAATAAAGCTTTCTTTTTACCATATGTAAATTATACATGAGGTAAAACTAAATTACACAAGAAAATTCTTATGAATTATATAAAGTGTACATAAATTAATATTTCTATACACGGGAAAGTGCATCTGCAATCAAATCGTCTTTTCCTTTGATGTGCCTGATGCCAAGATCATATTCTTGCAAAAACAAACTCCACCTTAATAATCTTTGATTTTTATTTTTCATCTTGTCGATGAAAGTAAGGGGGTTGTGATCACTAAACACAACAACCGGAGAAGGAGCTGAACTAATGTAAACTTCAAAATGCTGTAATGCCAGTATTAAAGCCAAACATTCCTTCTCGATTGTTGAGTAATTTCTTTGTTGCTTATTTAATTTCTTAGAGAAATAGCACATTGGATGATCAACACAATTTCTATCTTCTTGAATCAATACTACTCCAACACCAACATCATTTGCATCAACAGATAATTTAAACGATTGATTGAAATTTGGAGCTGTAAGAACCGGCGCACTCTTGAGTATGGCTTTTAATCTATCGAAAGCTTCCTGACATTTTTCGGTCCAGGGAAACTTGTTTCTCTTACTTAACAAGTTTGTCAGAGGTTCAGCATTATTAGAAAAATTGGAACAAAACTTTCGATAGTATCCGGCCATATCCAAAAATCGCATCAGCTGCTTTGTACTGACATTTACAGGGAAATCAGAGATAGCCTTGACCTTAGCATCTATAGGTTTAACTTGACCATGTCCCACAATATGTCCCAGAAAAGTTACACAAGCACGGCAAAACTCACTTTTAGATAAATTGATTGTCAAATTTGCAACAGTGAGTCTTTCAAAGAATTTTCGAATCGTGGCTAGATGTTCTTTCCAGGTGTCGTTGTAGATGATGACATCATCGATATAAGCATCACAATTATCTAGACCAGAGATAATCATATTCATCAAGCGTTGAAAGGTACATGGGGAACCCTTCATCACAAAAACGGCATTACTTTATATTGATGGAGTCCATCTGGAGTCACAAATGCCGAAATTTCTTTTCCTCTTTCCGTTAGTGGAATTTGCCAAAATCCTTTCAGAAGGTCAAATTTGGTGACATATTTGACATTTCCAATTTTATCAATACAATCATCGATCCTTGGTCATGGAAATGAATCTGTTTGTTTCACACTATTCGTCCTCCAGCAAATACTGAATTTCTTTTTTCAAGTATTCCTGTTTGAGAGGGTTCATCCTGCATGGGTGTTGTTTCACAGGTTTTGAATGTACAATTTCAACGTCATGAAAAATTTGTTTGTCCTCGTAGGAATATCTGGTAACAAGTGCTCATATTCGAATAATATCTGTTTAAGTCCATTCCTTTCTTGTTGTTGTAAATGTAAATGTTTCTGGTCCAGATGTTTCATATTTTCCGAATTCCGAGGATTGTTGTTTCAAGATCAACAGTATCCAATTGAATTCCTTCACTTAAATCCTCAGTTGGTGGGAGAGGTACAACAAAACTAATTGCATGATTTACTTGGCTATCTCTTTCAATATACTAGTACTCAATTAATTTATTTAGATCAGAGTACTATGTTTTAATTTAACTCATTCATTTTCTTCTTTACTTTGTAAGGGCCTTAAAATCTAATTTGAAGAAAATTTTGAAGAATGAGCAAGAGAAAATGAACTCTATTACAAGACTCATAGTTTCACTTTTGACTTGGATTGCTGAGTGCCAAATTCAAGCATATCAAGCTGGAAAATTCCAGACATAAAATTTGACCTTTGACCTGATTGGACAGATTTGGGAAGGCCAAACTGAGTAAAAAAACCTTTATCAAAACTTTTACTGTTGTATTTCTCAAAGGAATTGCCTCTGGGAATCTTGTTGACGCACACATAATGGTCAACAAATATTGGTTGCCTGACTTGGTCTTAGGTAAGGGACCAACACAATCTACCATAATTCTGCTAAATGGTTCGTCAAATGCAGGAATAGGTTGCAGATGAGCCTTAGGTATCTTCTGACTGGGTTTTCCTACCATTTGACAAGTATGACCAGATCTACAAAATTTACAAACATCACTTTCTATTTTTGACCAATAAAAGTGAGTCAAGATCTTGTGATAAGTTTTATTTATTCCTAAATGACCAGTCAGAGGAGTTTCATGGGCCAGACTAAGTATTTCCTGTCTGTAAGATTTTGGAACTACAATCTGATATTTCACTGACCATTCGTCATTAGCAGGTACCTTGGGGGTCGCCATTTTCTCATAAGAATTCCATTTTTAATGAAATAACAGACAGGTACTTCATTGGCTTCAGTTTCACTAATGGCCCTCCAAAACAAACAGGAGATCTCAGGATCTTTTTCCTGTTCGACGACAAGTGACTGTCGTATGTCACCCTGATTAGATAAAAGAAAATGGTTATTTAAAAGAGGATCACTGTGATTAATACCTTTTGATTGATCCAAACAAGGAGTGAAAGTGACCTCATCAAAAGCCTGACCAATACATGTATCAGCTAAAGGAATATTTTCCTTATCAAATCATTCTCAAGAGCTTTCTTTGCCATAGCTCTGGTAACTGCACATGCTGGATATAAATCAGGGTATTCTTTCTGAATTGGATCAACTTTCTGATCCAAAGAAGGCTTGTCAGTTACAAGTGGATTAACCACAACCTTGTCTCCAGCTAGGTCGTTACCTAGCAACAAATGAATGCCCTCAACGAGTAAAGTAGACACTTTGCCGACTGTCATAGGTCCTGAAACTAAGTCTGATGACAAATTTACAGAATGGAGAGGAACTTTAACAAAACCGCACTCTACTCCTTGAATGAGAACACTCTAATTAGAGCAGGACTTCTCAGAAAAAGGCAAAGTACCTGATAATAAAACACTCTGAGAAGCTCCTGTATCCCTTAAAATTTTAATATGGACAGGATTGGCCAAATCACCCAAGAGTGATATAGAACCCTTCGACATGAATGGTTCATAATTCTCCATAATAAAATCAGACTGGGGTTTATTAGACCCAACAAATGTATTGCTTTCAATAAATGACCGTGACCTTGACCTCTTAGAAATAAAAGCATTTGAGATAGGTCTATCTTGATTCTGATGCCTATAATTCAATTTGATGCAATCAGAAATGACGTGTCCTTTTCTCTTGCAATAGGTACACGTAGGAATAGACAAGGATTTTGAATCAAGTTTGTCAGAAGCTTGATTTTTAGACGTTGTGTCAGATTGAGTTTTAGAAGGAGTCGTATTAGGCTGAAATACCTTTCTACCAGTAGACTGCTGAGTGAAAGTTTTGCTAACAACAGGAACTTTATGAGTTAAGGAGTACTTGTCAGCAGCAAGAGCAGCATTTTGCAAGGTTTCAATCTCATGCTCTTCAAGATGATTCTTAATGTCATTATTGACACAGTTCTTAAACTCTTCAAGTAACACAAGTTGTTTGATATTTTCATAATCATGTTCAACTTTCTCGGCTAAGCGCCATCTCTCAAATAACTGTTCTTTTTCTCTTGGAAATTAAACATAAGTTTGCCGATAAGCCTCAGGGACTAACACATAACCCTTTAAAATGCATTCCTTAACCAAATCATAGTCAGAACTTTGTTGTACTGACATTGAATGGTAAATATCGCTAGCTTTACCAATTAGTACAGATTGTAGTAACTGAGTGCAAAGCTCCCTTGGTCATTTCAAATTTTCCGCAACTTTTTCAAAATGAGGAAAATATTTGTCTGCTTCTCTTTCTCTAAAAGGGGGACTAACCTGGTATTTCTTGTAATTTCAAAACTTGAATTTGTATGTGAAGTGGGATCGTGCTTTTCCCTTGCCAGCTCCATTTGGTTCATTCTAATTTGAAATTCCCTTTCATCCCTCTCTCTTTGTAATTGCATCTGTCTCTCCTTTCCTGTCTCTCTTTCTCCTCTTTCTCAAACTGCAATTGCAATTGCTTCTCTTCAAATTGCAACTGCAATTGTTTCTCTCTCTCCTCTTTTTCATAAAGCATTTGTTTATCTTTTTCTCTTTCCTCTTTCTGAAACTCGAGCTTCCTTAACGCCAATTCCATCTTGTATTTCATTTTTAATTCCATTTATTTTATGTCAGAGTCTGATACCGACTTACTGACCGAAGTCAAAACACTTTTATCAAGAACATTCTTCTCTACCAAATATTGAATCAAAATATTTTTAATTTCTTGTTTCGTTAAGGAAGATTTTGCTTCAGAAAGATCGTACTTTCTGGCAAGTTCAAGAAATTCATCTTTTTTCAAACTTTCCAACTGCTCCTGAGTTGGAGTGGAAAGAAAAGTTTCCACTTTTAATGACATTGTGAATGAAAGCCTGTTGTTTTCACTAACGATTTTTAAAAAAAATGTAAAATAGTACTTAGGATTTAAAAATTAGGGGAATTTAAATTTCAAAAAACAATTTTCTGAAATTTTTGAGCACAAATTGAAACAGCCTAAATAATCCTAAAAGTTCTATCACAAGTCCAAACGGATGAAGTTCTAATTCACTTGCAGTGGAGTTCCAAATAAGTTCCAATATTGAACGTTTTTTCGTGCCTTTAGTCTGAAATGTGGCAATTTGCCAATGGTCTGGAATGTGGTGATGTGTTTACTGTCTTTTGCAGTATCATAATCATATCATCCGAAACGTGCTTGTCTGGATTCACTATAAGTCCAAACTAATGTTTTAGACCAGGAATATTATTGAGCATTTTGTAACTCCAGTGAATAATAATTGGAATAAATAAATAAAGCCAACAAATTAAACACTGAATACAACAATAAGACTGATTTCAAGCTGTTGTAAATGAAGTTTTTATTGGTCAACCAATATCTGTAAATCAATTTAAATTACAGCGGTTTAAATTTGCAACCCCAGACGAACCCCTAGGTTGTTTCAAACAAAATTTATACGTCTCAAAGAATTATGTATGCCATCATACTTTTAATTGACATCAACCTCGTGAGACTCACTCTTGTATAGGGACAAGAAATGTAATGTAATTTCGCGTTAAGTTAATGGCACGCCAAAACAGTACAGTTCTCTATTAAGTCAATAATTCGCTACTTTCCCTTTGTGAATTAAATAGCACGCGGAAAATTTGGACATAACACTCCTTATAGAAGAACAGTTCAGCTATACTAGAGATAACACATAAATAGTCTAAGTCTGTATGAAAATATTCATCAATTTACTGATGGCGCCAAGTAACGACTGCACTGGCAACTGAAGACTACGCTCATGTGTCGGTGATACATTTACAATAATAGTGTCCATGTGGTCGTTGATTTAAATCATGCATATTCACATATGTCTTCTCATATATACTCGCGTATGCCTTCATGTATTTGCACGTGCATTTGTTTGTGTTTTTCTTCGTCTTTGTATTGGTATCTGTATTTATATTTGTATTTGCACCCGAGCTGTACTTGTCACATCGACGTACAATCTCAGAGACTAGTATAATACTCCTGGATCGTCATCGTTGCGGTCGTGGACCTTGTGGTTTGTGTAATGATTAGCATGATAATAGCGGTTGTGTTCGTTAGTGTTCTAGGTTGAAGTCTTCGATCCCACATACCTATCCTCTGGCAGGGGCGCTTGTGCGTGATATGAGGACAAAGTCATGAGGGCTGGAGGGTTTAAAAGGCTCTGACTTACGTCTGTAAGAAAAATACAAAATGGTCATTACCATCTCACTGCCTCTGTCATAGATTCCTATTCAAGAATGTTATATTTTGTACTTTATATAGTTCTGGAAGTGGCGAAATGGTTAAACGGATAAAAGGATGATACTGACATTTGAATATATGCTTCTGTATGTAGAATTTACGCCTGCAGACAAGGAATCCCTCCATGGAATGAATGATCATGCTTTTCTATAGAACAAAGATAAACGTGAGCACCGTGTTCCAAACAGAATTGTGTCATGTAACCTTGAACCGAAGAACCCGCTTTCTTTCTCTGAGCAACCCTTATACCTGCATAAGTCTTTTTCAGAAAACATAGAACGGGAATGTTAAAGTACCCATGTATACCCTATACAATGTTCGCATTTAATAATAATAATATTATTATTATAAATACATTAATTACAACCATGTTCTTTAGCTTGCTGTGCTGGTATCACTTGTGAATGAGAAAAAACGGTAGGCATTCAAGAAACCTTTTTGGAGAAAGAAATATGGTTGAACCTCTGCACCTCTCCTCACCACCACCACCACTTTGAATGTATTTAATGAACCTCAAAGTGTATTCAAAATGCTTCTCTTGTGGGTGTTTTAACAAGACTAAATGAAAGAGCCATTTACTCCCAACCCACAAAACGCAGAATTATTAAATGAATTACAGATCGACGTTGATGCACCAAGAAAAGATACTTAGCTATTCTAAATCTGCTGATTATAGATCTGAGGAGATCTATTATAAAAATAGTCATATGTTACAACCATCATCAGCACCATCGGTATGATCCTGTGGCCAGACATAAAACCGCTTATCTCAACACACCTGGCGGTTCTGGTAAAACAACACGTGCGATTGAATTATTTCGAAATCTTGACATGATTGTACTAACTCCACTCACCTACTGGCCAAAGAGATGAAAGAAAGAGGAGTTAAGTCTCATGCTTATCACAGTTTCTTTCGATGGAAGGGAGATGCGTGGACACCTGAACGAATGGGTGAGAAATATATTCCTAAGATCATTGTCTGGGATGAAATATGCACGGTATCCGTTGACGTATTAAAAATATTTCTTGATTGGTTATTGACTCGGAATACTGCTGTTATCATGTGTGGTGATCATGGTCAGCCACCACCTTTTAGTCAGCTCATCTCCGCATGACTGGTTAAAGGAATTCGTAGATTATTATGAGGAATTACTTGATGATTATAGAGCTATTGAGAATCGCTGAAAGATTTCAAAAGATTAATCAGATTGCAGCCAGATAAGATTCAATGTGAGATAATGCGTAAGGTAATTCTAGAAACAGCAAACGACGATTTTTGGAATTTGTGGAGGCCTGCTGATTTGATAGTTGCAAGTCGGAAGATAGTTCGTGATTCATTTCAGCAACAATTATTTCTGTTACATAAAGAAAAGTTTTCAGATCTGCCTGTGCTATTGTGTTATCGCCCAGCAGATACGCGTACACAAAATATTGATATTGAATTTCCAGGACGATAGATTGAACCAAGGAAACAAAAAAACTCGTTCTTAAAGATATTGTTTTGGTTCCTGTAGATGCTGTTGAATGCGCGTTAACGTGGATAAATCTCCAAGGACTCTAGGATATGCCATAACTTCTCATTCATCACAGGGATTAACTATTTCAGATACTAATATTTGGATTGTCGATGATCGTATCGAATGGTCAAATTTAGTTTATCTAGTAGTATCTCGAGTCAGAAGAATGCATCAGCTACGGAGGATTATCATAGACTGCGTAGTGAATAATAATCAGACTCAAGAAATCA
Organism: Megalonaias nervosa; assembly: GCA_016617855.1. Taxonomy (NCBI): domain Eukaryota; kingdom Metazoa; phylum Mollusca; class Bivalvia; order Unionida; family Unionidae; genus Megalonaias; species Megalonaias nervosa. The sequence continues at coordinate 33,964 of JAECUM010006766.1, read as the reverse complement.
ATGCATCGTTGTTAAATGATAGAACAAGAAAAAAAACTTAAATGGTTATGAGCGATCTGACAAAAAATAAACGCGACTTTGATCTTAATATTGAATTTATCATGACACTGAAACACAACAATATAATCACTGTGCTTGCTGTAACACAGTAATGTTGTGGCAGTATTCTCCTAATGACCCACGACAATTTACCATGGATAGAATTAATAGTAGACTCGGCCACACACGCAAAAATGTGATGTTGATCTGTCTTGAGTGTAATCGACGTCGAGGAGCCAGTGCCCTATTGCTAACGAATCATCCTTCACAAAAGTGAAGATGGTGGTAATTGTGTGTCTTCAGGAATTACTTGTAACTGTTCACGTACAAATCCACGTTGCGGAGCAGTTGAATCTAGTTTGTTGACTGCAGGCCTACCCGTGGATCTTACCACGCTAGAAATATTTACATGTGGTGTTACGTGTAGGCTCGTACAATAATAACAAGAGAAAAGAGTGAAGACAACAAGCTTTGTATATTTTAACAATATAATTTATTGCCCTAGAAAACAATGTAAAAATTGGAAAATAGGACTTACGGTTTGTGAATATAATCCAAACTTTAATCCTAAGAATGAAAATATACAAGTTCTATCACTAAATAGTTCAATTAGAATCCAAGTTCGAATCTCGACGTTTCCAATATGGAAGGCGATGACGTCAGATGTGGTCCTTGTACAAAATAACAACAATTCCTCAATTGAATCACAGTTTATGTTTCCCAATAATTCCAGAATAAATTTCCACTGAATTTCTTTCTCCCAGAATTTGTAACAGTACACTCGTTTGTTTTTCTAGAGAATAAATTATTAAATTCCGAACACAAATGAATCTCAAAAACAATCTGGTTTCAACAACAAAAAAAACCTATCCAGCCTTCTAGGTATCAGGAATACAACTGACTGACGAGCGCTCAGAAAGGGTTATATATTCACCCGAAGTATCATCCCGTTCTCGCGAGATAGATTACGTAGTCTCATAACACTTGAAATACGCAATAAGAAAAATGCCATTCGTCACGTAGGAAGAACCCCTATTTACTATCACTCTAAAATAAATATAAAAATAAAACATCGTTTATTTAGACTAGACGAAATGACCTTGGCAATAGCCAATCGTTTTCGCGTAGCGATTACACTACCGCAGACCAAGGTGAACTAAAAATATTGCAAATGTAATTCGTTTTACGTCTTAGATAAACAGAATTACTGAAAAAGAATTTCGAATCCCTGCAATAATCATTACAATAAAATGTAATGAAACAAAAATAAAATAAAAAAGAATTTTAAAACTAACACACAAGCAATTTAATTACATATGCATAACAGTGGTTACACTCCAGACTGGGTCAGTCGCTCTTCTTTTACCCCCTCCCTCAAGCTTCCCCAGCTCATATAAATATCTGACAGTCACATTACCTAGTACTGGTTGTTTTCTGAAAGATCCATGTCGTTGTACTGATATGCGTTTCTTCAAGATTGCATTGATGGGCTTCATAGAAATTCCACGATTAATTTCATTATTTAACGCAGCTACCACACTTGGTAGTCTTGCAACCCATTCACGAAATCTCTTGTCCGCCTGAACTTTGTTCAAGGATATTTCCCGCGCATATTGATGTCCAAACAGTCGCTCAACAAGTGTTCGATTAAATAGCTCAACGATTGCCTCATCGTGATGAATTACGGTGTGTCTTCGTCTGATTTTGACTTTATGTTGTTGCATCATCGACGTTACTGCACCAAGAAATTCTTTGCCAGGATCAACCTGTAGCAACTGTGGCCATCACAAGGGCTCTCGTCGATAAATTCGTTCAAACGCAGATGCAACTTCAGTTGATGTCTTTGTTGATAGTGGTTCTGCTTCTTTATATCTACTTGCAACGTCAACGACAGTCAACGCGTATTTGTATGTGCGTGATTGACGTCTACCAGTTTTAATAGTATCATGTGGCAAAAACAAAATATCTGCCTGATGAACTTCATTAAGGCTACCGACATAAAAATGTGCATATTGAATCTTTTTAGGTGGTGGTAGATAAATTTGCCATATTGCCTGTCGTGCTAACCAATCTGCAGCAACAGAACGCGCGACACCTGCTGCTTCAGCAAGTTTACTAGTCGCTGCTCCACCCCTACAATATCCTCTTGGGCTATAATACATTGAGTCCATTATAATAGTTATCTATGATTAATTACCGACCCCTAGCACTAGTTTACCTTTCATCGCAGATCTTACCAGTCAACTAACTAGTGATTCTCTGAGAAATTAATTTTTTACAGACTTTAGAGTGTGAATCAATTTCACGTCTGCAATATGTCGTTGTTGTATATGTGGATTTTTATACGCGACATCATGAACGTGGCAAGCTTGATCAATCGCATTTATTGAATACTCTCCAGGTCTAGGTTGACCTTTCTCGTCAAGTCGGATATCAAGTCGGGTTCCAGGACCACAATAACTATATCCAGGAAGATGCTTCTGGCCAGTAATTTTCCCAGTAAAGCAGTGATATCTCCGCCCGTTGCATGAGGGATAAATTTGTATTTTTTGTACCACATTTCGCACTCTTGCCTGTAAGTGCACGCTTTTTATTCTTCGTCGTTATTGTTTTTAATACACTGGTGGGGGTGGTTGCTCTGCATTGAACACAGTATAAATCCATATCCTTATTATATTTCTACAACATGAATGTCATCGATTTTTCAGCGACACGAAAGCAAGAGCCAGTCAAGCATCATTCAGCGCTACCAAATTCTATTATAGCAATTATCATAGGTCCATCTGGGTCTGGTAAGACGCAATTAATGCTTAACCTGATAACAAGATGGTACAAGTGGGATAAGTTGTATTTAGTGGCACCATTTGCGGATGATCAACGATGATACAACGTGCTTAAAGATTTTAATGAAAATGCAAATTTATTGGACGAGGACGGCAGTGATATTGATTTTATCACCGACATTAACGATGCACCGTTGGTAGATAATCTCAACAGGGGTATCAACAATCTCGTAGTATACGATGATGTGATGCTTGAAAAATAATCAAATCCAGCTCGGATATTTTCCCGAGGCAGACAAAAAAAACACCGATATTATATATGTTACTCAGCTATATTGCGCAAATACCTAAAATGATCAAAGACAACTGCAATCTTCTGATTGTCTTTAATGGTGTTGATATCCACACACTAAGAAACATCTTCCAGACTTGGTGTTCAGGTGATATGGATATGATTAAGTTTAAAAATATCTTCTCAAAAGCGCAAGCGATTCCTCATGGATTTATCACGATAAATTTACATGATCCTCGGTCACGATATCGCATAAGTCTCGATAAAAGTTTTGGTTGAGAGACCTGCCACCTGACCGCGTCGACGACCAACAGTGAATGTCCCGGGTTGGTAAATAAATCATCAATTATCCTGTAGAGGCCTCGGTTCAGTGCCACCCGGTTAGAGGTCTCGGTTTATGGTTATTTATGCTTGTATTTTCATTTTCGTAGGAAGCTTTATTTTTAAAAATAAACTCTCTTAAAAATGGTCTATTCACCCTCCCTGCTGCTGGCCGGAATGTGCAGCCATTCGAGCGGTAACATGAATTATAAATTATGAATTATACCCCACAATCTAGGGGACAGCATGAAAACGATAGGTGAATCATTTCACATAAATAAGCACTGCAGGGAACAACATGAAGATGGTAGAATTCCTTACGAATTTAGGCCACATAATGTGATCTAATCTCAGAGTAAAATATCGTCCAGAAATTCTATCAAACAGCTGCTTAAAAGAGGAACAACAACAACAACAACAACAACAACAACAATAATAATAATAATAATAATAATAATAATGCTCCTACTACCATTACTACTACTACTATTACTACTAATAATAAAAATACTGCTGCTGCTGATGATGATGTTGAATTTGGTCTTTTCTGCGAGCATGTGTTTTTGTTTTATAAATTCATGTGAAGAAATATTGAAAACATTTTTTTGCAAACCTATCGCAGATTTTTTTTTTTTTGTGTAAGATAAAGAGTTTACTGAAAATGGAAAGTTGATAGAAACCTGAAAGTTTCTACATTTAGCAAAATTAAGTGTATGGGTAAGGATCTGCCGTTGCATGCAGACAATGGTTTCATAGTAGCATAGTGTTATATCGTCTGATATAGTTTTATCGTCTGATACAGTTATATCGTCTGATAGAGTTATTATATCGTCTGACACAGTTATATCATCTAATACAGTTTTATATATCGCATGATAATTTCCGTCACTGGGGTGTGTGCTTCATATCATAGAGGCAGTTGAATGATTTATTATCAAGGGATGACATAGAATGTTCCAAAATATGTCCCTATGATCAGGAAGAGGGAATCCGAAACCTATCACAGTGAAGGTATGATCGTCTTCGACAGGTATCATGTCAGTGTGAAAATATTGTGACATGACATTATTCTTATTGACAAACATGTCTTTTCTGATGAAAGACCAGTGTTACTCTGCTAAACAAATCCATGTAGTTAGCCAAATAAAAATTGAGAAAAATGATTATGTGATCCAGTATGGCATAGTACAATTGACCAGAGTAGAGCAAATCTAATTAAATACCGTATTGCGGGTTAAATACGAGGACGTAACATGTATTCTCTTTAGGAAATACAAAGTGGGTGGGTGTAAATTTAAGAGAGTTTTATTACAGCAATTGCAGACATAGGGATTTTACTTTATCAGAGACAACCAGTAGTAATATTCTACACAGTGCCCAAATAAGTATTTTAGCGTATACTAAATTACCAACAACTAACAACAGTCTAAGGAGAAGGTGTCGAAAAGATTTGTTTACAATTCAGCAAGGAGTAAATCAGGATGTGCAAATCATGCAGTTGGATTGCGTCATTTAATTAGTTCACCAGTGTATTACAGCCAATTTCATTACTGTACCAGTTTCTTTCAAAGTTTGAGTGCTACGGGAACAAGGAACAAATTAAAACGACCTGAGCGCAATAATAACTGGTTCAAATCGGTTAATTTTTCTTAGCATGTCCAAATTATTTTCTCATCTGTGCATGGAAGCACTATGTTCTTCGTCTAAACTTGAACCATCAATATCATATGTATTATAGACCAATACAAATTCAATCGTTATTCATTTGAGGATATGATTTACACAATACTTTTCCCTACAGACCCTGCAAATTCGATAATCAATACAATCCTGAAATACAGACACTTTTTAATCTTGGAGATATTTGCGTCATAAAAAAGTTTAATATTATTTCCTGATTTGTTGTACCATTACAAATATTCAAATATTATTAAAAGTTCTCTTTCAATCATGAATATAAAGAAAGTCCAAGTTAACGAAATGTCTTAGCTACAACAGTGGTTCCTAGTCGTGTTTGAACCGCGACCATAAAACCTTTTTTTTCTGAGCCTCGCGACCCCGTTTCCCCATTTCGATAAGTTCTGCCAACCTTAAAAATAATCCTGGCGACCCTCTGCGACCCTCTAGAACGTCCACGCAACCCGGGGGATGGGAACCACTAATCTACAGGGAACAATACTGTAACGTGTGTATGTACGTGTGTGTGTATGTGTTAAACGTACTGATATATATATTCGATTTGTAAAACTTGAAGGAAAATAGTCATCTACTCATCAACATTTTGATCTGTCAACAAAGTTTATCTTATCGCTTTAGATTTTGACCTCAAAATGCCCCATTTAATTGTTCTGCAAAGAAATCGGTTAGATATGGACACATAAAGACAAAATATTTTGCCTTTTTGTTTGCGTTAGACTAAAACTTAATCGATAATGTCTCATAGTAATACGGGATGATGACGGAGATTTTTCACTTCTCTACATATATTCAATGAATTTTAGCCAACAGGTCTAACATCTATCGGGTTGTCAACTTGAAAAAGTATTTGGGAATTAGGAGGAGATGATAATTTTGCCATTTAGTTGAAGGGATCACGACAGAAAGCCATGAATGGAGGGTACGATGTCAAGACCTTCTTGTAAGAGACTTTAAAGATAATCCCCATAAATCGTGATCAGTTTGTCAACGTATTACCTTCTTTTAAGTTATTTCGCAATATACTTTTTATTACCGTGTCCAGTACCTGGTCATTAAGAAAACAAACCAACAAAACTAAGGTCGAATATTGGAATCCATTCAAGAATTGCTGGGACATAGTTCTATTAACAGTTCTCAAGAATATATTACTTGTTTAAGACGAGTGAAATTAACAGAGCAATCAGGATTAAAGTGTCACTCTAGGAATACCTCACTCGATGTTTCATATCGTGAATGTCGTCTAGCTATTTATGACTTTGGTACTAAAAGGCCATCATAAATCACTTACTTTTTTGAAAAGAAAATACTTGACAGCTGGAAGGCACTGAAGCTATATGTATATGTTATGTAAACAATCAAGCAAATCGATAAATTCTTTCTATCTGCAATTCTTTCTATCTGCAAATTGATTGGTCATAATGATCATTGAATTAAAAACCATACGTACATACATACATACATACATACATACATACATACATACATACATACATACATACTATAAAATGATTTCAATCCTGAATACAGGTGGAAATTTATTCTATTGAAGATTGAAGATTGGTGGAGATTCAAGTAAAACAGGCCGTCGAGTTATCAGAGATTGGTAGAGATACATGTAAAACAGGTTCTACAGTTGTTCCGAGGTTCCATCCATTCTCAATTTCCTCTTTCTTGCAAAACTTACAAAGCCCTTGAATTCAATCGACTCTCTTAGTTTCATATTTGCCTAACTTAATATTTACAATACGGGTTGAAGCTTAATTTTGTTAATGCCGTTCATTGATGCCCATTATTCAGTATATTCAGTTTTCATATGTAATGCACATTTTATTTCAATTCAAAATTCTTCAAGGCTCAAACTTTCTTAGTTCTAAGCTACATTAAATATTTTGTTTAACAATATCCTTCAGTATTTGCTCTACGACCTGTACAAATAATTTCACATTCTTCTACTCTGAGCATAATCATAAATAAGATTGATCATATTTATGCAAACGACTTTTGATTAAATATAAAAATTTACACGCTTCGTGTTGAAACAAAAGCGGATCATAAAATGTCATTAATATAAAATATTTCCATTAAAGATTTCCTTAAAACTATACTTGATAATTAAATAATTATCAGCTTTAGGATATATCTACACAACTCAACAAAGATAACGTGGTTATTTTCGTGTTGATTCATTTTATATATTTCATACATTTGCGTTGTACGCGTCAGTTGCATGTAATGCTTTAACGTTCTCATAAGCGCGATCACGTGTTCCTATATCTTTCTTTTCGAAGAAAAAATCAAAATTTCTTACAGATTTCAATTTTTAAAAGATGGATAACTGTTTCATATTTTATTGTCGTAATTAAACTTTGCATTTCAAATGCAGTTTTAACATAATTCGTTTTAACGGATACTTCATACACTGAAATAAAAAAGATCATAGAAAGACTATCAGTCAATAACGAGTGCATTATTTACAATAATAAATGATTTTAAGAATACATCCCTGAAGTATACAAAGATTTTGAATTCTGATGACGATCAGTTATATTTTGAGACACTTTTGTTAGACATTTAGGTAGAGAAACTATGTCCTACCCATTGCAAGAGATAGAGAAGGCCAAATGTAATACTCACGGCGACATATAAAGGGCCAAACGTAATACTCATGGCGACATATAAAAAAGGGCTAAATGTAATCCCAATCTCGATAGATAAAGAAAAGGCCAATGTAATACCAATTGCGATGGATGTAGAAAGCAAAATGTAATACCCATCGAGACAGATAAAGAGAGGGTCAAATGTAATACCCATCGCGACAGAGAAAGAGAGGGACAAATGTAATACCTATCGCGACAGATAAAAAGAGGGTCAAATGTAATAATCATGGCGATAGAAAATGAGAGGGTCAAATGTAATAGCGATCGTGACAGATAAAGATGGGTCAACTGTTACCCCCTATCGTGATAAATAATGAGAGCCAAATTTAATACCCAAGGAGACATATATAGAGAGAAAGACAAATGTTTAATACCATCAATCGATCGATCGAGAGAGATGTAATACCCATCGTGATAGATAAAGAAAGGGCTAACTGTAATTCCCATCGTGACAGATAAAGAGAGCTACAAAAGCAGGAAAAAAGTTTTGATTTATATTGCTTCAACCACTTTATGCCCAAGGGTGTGAAATATAACAAAATCTCTTCAAAAGTCAAAACGGATGAACATTGCAATCCTATCAATCGCTGTATGTACAAAAACGATATATTTAAAAAAAAATGAATATCTTTACTATTTGTTTTCCACACATTCTGCAATAAAGCACTTTACTAAGCATGTGGCCATAATAGTTACAGTACAGTTGGTATGTACCATATATTACGGATTGTTCGAAACAAGTTTTACCGACAGTTTGTAGATTATGGTATATTCACTATTCAGAGGGCCATACCGGCTCCTTATGCTACTCACAATCCATTGCGGTTTACATTTGTTACGGACCCAAATAACAGATTATGGTTAATTAACAAGGATTCATATCGGATAGAATGATGTGTGTGGAGTAAATACTGCTACACTATATTGGAGTAAATATTGGTATAATATTTTTATGTCTAATACTGATATAACTTACAGTAATATGCATGTATTTCAAAAGAACTTTACCTAGACGGGCACGGTTAATTAATCCAGTGAATCATGAATCCTGTTTTATCGGGATTTTTTGTGCAAAAAAGAAAAAAAAAAAAGAACACGAAACGCAAGAGTTCCCACTATGTGACGTTTGGTTGTATGTGAATATAGAAGTTACATTTGCAGCAAAAAAAAAAAAAAAAAAAAAAAAAAAGCGAGCATTGGTGATCTTGAGAAATAAATGGAAACTGCAGCACCTTTCATACATGAAATATATGTTTGCTGATGATATTTGACACCAGATTATGCCTCCCGCCTTATTACGTTAACAACAATGTTAATAATCCCGGTATGACGATATACCCCATACATTACCTTAACAACAATGTTAAAAGCCCGGTATGCTGCATCGCCTAATTGGACTTATTAGTGTGGTTACAAATAGTAAAATATTTCGTAAAATGTAAAAATGTAATTTATTGTAATGGATTATGTCATCCCTAACACAATTTTCTCTCAAATTGCTAATTTAGTCAATGAATACGATTCAAATGGAGGTGACTTAATAAAAGCTGATTAAGGGTGGTGTGAAGAGATTAATCTTCTGTTTCGATTTATAAGCAAGTCAGGTGTTTAGTAAACAAAAAATTTTCTTTTATGCCTAAAGTACCGAATATATGTCATCTTGTAGTATACAAAATCCATACGTTTTAACTCATGATGTAGAAAATCACGCTTTTTTACCAGACAATGAAACACATCTTGCATTAACTAAGGGAAAGAAAACTTCGTCTTTGAATATCATTTCTTACTCGTAGAACTCTTATATCAATTTTGCGGACCTGCCATTTGAAAAGCGTGAACAGTTTTATTCAGGGAAATAAAAATACGTTTGATCTAAACATTGAAAATGATTGCTGATTCTAGTTTAATATTCATACTTTTATGGTGATGCTAATTTATCTGGAATTTGACATTAAGTTCTTGCACTAAAATTAGGGAAAAGATGACCATTATAGTAATTCATTTGTCATCTAATTTTAACATGAAATAAAGCATACTGTATATATCAAGTAAGTAATCCTTATATCTCGATTTAAAAATGTAAAACTGGCATCAACACATGTTCGACCTTGTTGCCTGTATAAAAGTACATAATCCTTATATCCCGATTTAAGAATGTAAAACAGGCATCAACGCATGTTCAACCTTGCAGTGCGAAATTAGGTTACAAGAAAGTAAGCTAGAAAAATTCGACTGTCAGAACGGTGATAGATATGACAGCATTGAAGACTAGCATTAATTCTCGTCTTACGATTACAGAGCACAGTGAGTTTTATCCAGCTTACACGTATCTAGACCAGCACCCTGTCTACCTACGGCGTGCAGGAAAATATAATCCTATAATATCATATTGACAGTTTCTGATGTTATCAAACTTCAATTTTGTGATATTTCTTACTGTAAATAATAACAGAAGTCAGTGGAGGTAGCCACATACAACTACAAATAACCTATACCAAAAGACTGTTGAAGCATTTACTGAAAGTATATAAACTAATAACATATAAACAAAAGACTGTTGAAGCATTGACTGAATGTGTATAAACTAATAACCTATATCAAAAGACTGTATTGAGTGAAAGTATATCAACGACTTCATTTTCCAGATATATTCAAATAAAAAATACTTTTTCGGCTCTTATTTCGTTTGACGAACAAGGTATTGTATACATCTACCCTCATTATAACACAAATATTGTTTGAATTAAGAAGTAGTATTTTCTTTCTACTACCCCAAAACACATGAATATATAATCATTCTTTTCGTTATGCCTCCTTTTTAACTGGACTTTTTAATTATGTTAATGAAAATGCATAACTTTTACTACGTTTGATATTTATTTTATATAATTTATAATATACATCATACATGCTTGAAACGAACTATTTTAAAGTTTACATTCTATTAATTCACACAAAACCTATTCTGGGTGAATAAAAAAGGGCAAATCAAAACTTTGAAAATACAATTATATCATCATTATCCGTTGTTAAAATACTTTGTCAAATAGGAAGCCAAATATAAAAAAGACAAAATATCGTTCTTATTACATCGTTGTACCTATACGTTAATTTTCAGCATATTTTCCAAGGCCACAGGGTGATACAACAGCGTACTTCTCAATGTTTCACATGTGATTGTTATGTATATTTAATTTAATTATTTGTTTGTTAGTTTTAAACTTTTTAATTCCATTACATGCTATTGTAATGTAACTTTGTTTACTGGATTTGAAATGATCCAGAATCTGAATTCAGTTCTGTTCGACCTTACTGTTATTTTTTTATTTCATTGATAAACAACTAATAATAGAAACACTGTATCTAGTTGCTGACCTCGTTCCAAAATCAGTGACAGTTTTGGTAAACAACTTTTTTAGCTGTACTTCCATTTTCAAAATTTATAACCACTCCTGGGTAGAATTCAAAAACTTCTCTACTTTTGATGATATTGTAAAAAAGCAGTAGTACAAGTATTTTGAGGTTCCTCTCTCAGAGACACCCCTACCCCCCAAAACGTTATACGTTAAAATTTTTGTCAGCAGCCTTTTTTAGCTTAAAATGATGACTTTCATTTCTGACAAAATTTGTTTTGTCGGGGTAGGGGGTCTCTGAGATAGGAACAACTCAAATACTTATACTACTATTACAGCCCTATACTATAAAGTTTAGACAAAATTTCATATTAAACAAATGAAATATTATATATAATGTACTTCTGTCAATCAAAGAGACATGTTGGATTTGATCTGACAAACAGATTTTGGAAGAGATTTAATTCGATTAGAGCAGCCTCAAGTTATACTGGCATAAAAACTAAAATAATAAGCGATTGTATTAAAAAAGTTGGATATCATATATCACCAAAATATGGGTCAGTATTGTTATTCGCGACTGAAAATGATATGAGAATAGCGGGTTGGGCAGATGATGTGATGACATTTATTGACAATATGGTTGATATTTTATTTGATAATGATATTACTAAACTAAAAGACAAAAAATAAACAGCAGGATGACGTTCGGTCTACCATTCCACAAGTTCTGTCAGATAAGCCTAATGAGGTTCTAAGAGTCTCTTTCAGACATACCCCCCGGCTAATTTCTAAATATACGAGACGAAACTTTAGAAACTCAGAGGGCAGTCTATTTTATGTAAGCCTTTTTTTGTGACCAACGGGACTCTTCATTTTTGTTAAGACATTACTCCCAGCGAATTCCTAAATATCCGAAACCGAAACTTTAGGAACTCGGAGGGCTGTCTATTTTAAGGTCTTTATTATGACCAGGAACCTAATGAGGTTTATTTTAGTCTAGAGATGTTTTTTTGGAATGGCCCCTGTGTGGGGTACCCCTTTAGTGAGGTCACAAGGTCACGAGCTCACGTCATCCTGCTGTTTATTTTTGGACGGCACAAACATAAACTTATCCTAACTTATCCTAACTTATCTAGCGGGGGCCTTATCTACGTCCAACAAATTTCGTACACTCTCCCACTATGGCAACACCTGGGAGTGCAAAAATGCACCCACCACGTGTTTACATGGCGGGAGAGTGTATTTTGTTTGTTGAATGTCGAGGAAGTGCTCCAGACCACCACCTTTTTTAAAAATGGCGAGGGGCAAATCCAGAGCCGTACCCAACGATTTCGTCCGTGAAGGGAACCGAACTCGGGGCGTCAGTATCAGAATCCAGCATTCTTAACACTGAGCTATGAAATTCAGTTACATATATAAGTTAAAAAAGTTATCATTAGTTACCGAACAGCATTATATTTTCTGATTTTGAAAACAATTAATTTTACATTATATTATCTAATTCAGAAAACATTATTATAAATAAATCGAGAAAATACATGATTTTTTGATTTTATATTATACAGAAAAACGAATATCCTAATGCTAGGCTGAAACTATATAAGATCGACCATTTTCAGTGATACTAACGAGTGGACTGAATGAAATACACAGATGTTATATATATAAGTCGAAGCTGAATTAAAAGATCTGATTCTAAAAACATTAATATAAATAAATCGAGAAAAAACATCATTTTTGATTTTATATTGTACAGAAAAAACGAAATCCTAATGTTTGCCTGAATTACGACCACACAATTATCTTTGACAGAAGATCGGCCGTTGCTAAGGATACTGTCTGAATGACGCATTATACTGCAGAAAAATAATCAATATTCTGTATTGCGCAGTTGGACTTAAACGAGAATCTATAGTAAATATGTTATTTAAGTAGGACGAATTGCTAGTTATTTTGGTAAATACAGAAATGATACCAGGATTTATAGGTCTTAAAATACTATCAGATTTACAAATCTATTATATTTCATTAGCAACAAAATACGAAACAGTATATATATATATGCTATGTTTGATTGGAACAGTATTATCTCCCTTTTCAAAAAGATATGGCATACAGAGTTATATTTCTTGACCAACACATAATATCTCTACGTTTGCTATTAAGTAAAGTATGCTATTGTGATTATATAACTAGAATTTAATTCTACCAGTTACTTTACGACGACATTCAAATAGTTCTTTCATCGCTATCTTACTGAGAAGATACTTACTACCTTTCACGTAAACCTTCGACCTATCTAGGTCTATATTAATTTTTGTATACTGGTATTGGCTTATCGGATTATGCAGATTGTCATATTTTAATGCAAGCTCGTCTCGTAAACTTTCGAGATAACTAAAATATTTGCTGTCATCTGATTTGATAAGGGAGAGTTTGATTCTGTCAAATTTACTAAAACAAATACCTGAAATTTCATCGTTAAATTCAAATGATAATTGCTGGTTATTAACCATTATATTTTTTATTTTGCTATTAACTCCATCTGCTAATGTTAAATTTTCAAACATTATTTCTAATGTTTAGACAAAATTACTTGTATAATGTCCAAGCGCTAGTGTGTTAATTCCGTCACTGCAATATCTTTTATCATCAAAATTACTTAGTCCCGTTTTATGATCGTATCAGTTTCAAGTTTATGATGATTTGTTCTGATAACATTTGTTTTGATAAAACTGATGCTATTGTTTAGCGCTGCTTTAAAATTGTCAAATTCATCATCTTTTTCACATATCCTCGAGGAATACCTTTTGCTTTTTTTGTAAGTTTATTGTCATCTAATATGACAGCATACATTTTGCTCTTTAGTCCAACAAATTCCCTAACTGGCACAAACATAAACTCATCTTTCATTTTACCAATAATCTTTTTTATTCGAATTATCTTGAAATCCACTACATGCTGGATAATCTGATAAATCGAACAGATTTTTGTTATTGTAAATATCTTCATAAACATCTTCACATTTTATATTATAAACTAGCGAATCCGTGTCAGTAAATAGCAACTCTGAATCTAGCCACTGCTTTTTGGTAAAATTATAGTGAAAATCGTACATCAACCACTTTGATATATCAAGTACAGCTGCACCAACATAAATAGGTTTATTTAACTTTAAATTTGTCTTTCGTCGTTGTATTGCAACAAGATTTTCATTAAATATTTTCATACTAACAAAACCATCATCATTAACTAATTTATTTGTGCGACTTATGTCATTAACAATTTCTATAGAGACTCTCTTGCGAATATTTTCCATCGTCTTACCGAACACCGAGTTGTTCATCAACTTGAAAAAGTTTTTCTCAGATTAGGTTTTAGCCACGGCACGACGTTTTGTATTTAAGTCAATATAATTTGCCATCCACTTCGATTGATTAAACTTTAGCACGCGATGGACCTTTCTCAGAATTAGTCCAGCATCTACTGCTTGTTTTAAATTTTTGTAATGCATAACGTAATTTCTTTTATCTAACAAATTTGGAACTAACTTATTAACAATCGAATTTTTTGCTGTTGTCGTTGCTCGTTGTTCAGGCGATAATAAACTATAATTAATAATCATTGACTCTGCGCAAAACGGATAATCGTTATGTAGATCATGTAGCGAACTAGGATAATCTAGATCAACTTCAACAAAATATGAAATATCTGAAAAATCGATATTAATTTTTCTAGGTAAATCTTTTTCAGTTTCTTTAAGAAATTGACCTGGAGTTATCCAATGAAATCCACTATGTGGCATTGGTTCTGACATCGCATAACCATACAAATTATTGGTGTCCAGATAAATGATGTAATTCGACGGGAGATTTTTATCATAATTTTTTAAGTACTTGTTATTAGCAGCTGCATATTTCTTTGTTATAACGCTAATTCCGCCTCTGATACCTTTTTCAATAAAGTTAAACATATCGACGTCTGTTAAGAGATCTAGTTCTACTTTGCTTGTTTTTAGTAGAGCGTCCCAAGATAATCCTGGAGAGAAATAATACCAACAGAAGTCTAATCCATAATTGCTGTAGCTTACTTGACGAAAACTCTCAAAAACATCTGCTAACAATAATACATCTGTTTTCAAATATAGATCATGATAATCACCAAATGTTTTACAACTAAATTTATTCCAAATATCTTGCGCATATTTGTATTCGTCATCTGTGATATTTTCGTTTTTGAGTTGCGAGTAAAATTTATCTTTGTCAGGCAGAGAAGTTTCATTAAATCTGCTCCAATCGTCGAGATACTCGTAAGGAAAGATACCTTTTTTTTGTCAGATTGATAGTTTTCACGGAAGCAACTTTTTAGGTTAGCAAAATTGCTGCAACCTTTAACAAGCTCATCTAATGATGCTGCCATAAATTGCAGACTGTCAATAAAACGTAATTTACCGAGCGTCACCGACATATACTTTTCAAAATTATTTGGAACACATTTTATTACGTTATTTAATTTTAGTTTAGCTTTAATATTTTCATCACCAAAAGCTTCTACAATGATATGACTATCGTAGCCACGAAAGTTATGTAAAACCACGGGAATAAAATCTGGAGCATGAAATTTTAAATTGCAACTGTTATGAGCTGCTCCACGATACCGGCCGGTTAAATGACAATGATCTCGCACCTTATCAAGGGCTCCGTTAGAATCCACCAACAACTTTTCACAAATATGGCAATCAACTGCTTTATCAAAATCGAGTTGCTGTTTAGACGCTATTTTCATCGGAGCTGTTTTAAGTAATCTGCTAGAAATTTTATTAACTTCGTCTACTAAATTTTTTAATAGCCATACGGCAGGATTTTCACCTCTATATAACTTTATCGGAGTTGAAAATTTATCGTTAGCGCAACAAACTACTTTATAAACTACTCCGCAAGGAATATGTTGTTGTATTTTTTTAGTACTGGATTTATTCGGATTATTTTCTGCTCCAACCACAGGAACGAGTAGACACTCGAAATCAGCGTAAATAATAAAAGGAATATTTAGTTTATGATTATAATTTTTAAATTTTAATATTTTTTTCTTTTTCGCTAGGCATACTTATTCTTTGAACATTGACACAGTATTTGAGATGCTTCTGCAGTCTTTCATCGCTAGAAAAACCGTGCAAACATCTATAGCAGAAATATTTTTTATTTTTATTTTTACTGTACTGTTTGCCAACTAGGCCGTTAAAGTTTTTTATCCAGCAATAATGTCCTCGATAAAATAATAAATTTATTGTATTTTGTGCAGCATTTTATGAGATATATCTCGGGTAAACGTTTTCTCGCTCATCTAGTCCGAAAACATTTACTGAGATACTGTTTTGTTTTTCAAACTTTGGTATATGGTTTTCTGCTACTGGAAAAGTTATTCCTAAAAAATTTAGTTCGTTCTTGTACGGAAAATACTTGTTGACGCGATCAGCATTTTTTTCTTTTGGAAACATCGCAGAAAGAATAGACCATTGAAAACATTTGTCATCATCGTTTTTGACATTAATACAGCATTTTTTGTTTTTAATTTTTTGAGGGAGATCGACGTAGCCAGCTCTATTAGCGCCGCTGCCGTGAAGTACGTTATATTTTGCTGTGTGAAATAAAACTTCTTTTATCATTTCAAATATCCAACCTGATCCTGATGAAGTAAATTCTTCTAATTTTTTGTTTATTTCTTGATGTATTTCATCGGCGACCATGGCAATATTTGTTCCAGTTAATATTTTTCTTGATTTTTTTGTTAAATATGGTTCCGACATTTCGCTGTCAAAACTTTTTGTTTCAAAAATTATATCAAGTATAGCTTCAACTGCGTGTAACTTTGATAAAATCGTATGATATTGGAGTATATGTTTGATACTTTTATGAGCCGCAAGTTCTCGAGCTATAATAGGTTGTAAAAGATGAAATAAATTTGTGGAGCTAAAATTTGCTAAAATTTTTGATCATCAAGTTTGTAACTGTTATCGTAACCAGAAAATGCAGAAGCAATTTTTCTGATTTGATAATGTTCTTTTTAGCAATATCTCGCAATTTTAACATTATATATATATAATAATATTTTATATTTAATTGAATTTTTTAAAATTCCTAATTAGAGATATAAAAAACCTTATAGTATAATGACAGAAATTTTGAGATATCTGCCACTGACAGCGGAAGAGCAAGAAACTTATCATGTTCACCCAATGTACAACTTATACGCTGCAAATGCACTTGGTTCTGTTATTAATATAAAATCTAAAAAATCTGTTGGTATATCAACACCAGCTGGTATGTTAATTTCAGTAAAAGGCGATAATGCAGAAAGGACTAAAATGTTTAGAAAAGATTTTATTTATACTTTGTTTTGCGGCGATATTCCAGAAGGACAACGAGTATGCAGAGCAAATGGCGCAGTTGCTGATGATAATATTGAAAATTTATCATTACAAAATGAATTTCAACCTCATCCAGTATTTGATCTATATGAAGCAAATGATAAGGGAATTATTAGACATATAAGAACAAAAAAAATTATTGGAAAGTTGAATAACAATAATTATTTACATATAATGGTACGTGGAGCAAAAACAGATTTTGTTAATTATATGTCACATCTTTTTGTGTTTGAAACTTTTAATGGCGGTATTCCTAATAATTTAGTTCTCGACCATATAAATAAAAATAAAACAGATAATCGTCTAGAAAATTTAGATCTGGTAACATCAAAAGAAAATAGTCGACGTGGAGCCGGTTCTGATGGTTCTAATTTTAAAAATCCAAAATCAATTATCTCAATAAATCTCGAAACTGGAGAAGAAATAAAATTTAAATCAATAACATCTGCGGCAAAATATCATAAAATTAATAAACGTTCAGTAAAAGATGTTGCCTATAATGTAACTAAATCAACAACGTCAATGTTGACATTTGACAGATTTATCTTTAGATACGATAATTAATAATATTTTCTACATCATTCCGAGAAAGACAATTATGACTAAATTCCATAATATCATCACGATTAAATCGTAATGTCATCATTTTATTTGTATCAAGTTTTATTTTGTCAGCTGCTGTTAATAAAAATCTGTCAGATTCGCCTAATGTTATCATAACATCAACAAAATAAAAACTGTTTCCCAACAAACAAGCTCGAATTGCCTCAGCTAATTCTTTGTGATTTAGTATATTAACTCGCTGATGACATTTTTTTCTCCGAACATCTTATTATTTATTAATTAAACAAAAGATTATTATAATAATGAACTTAACTGAGAGACTGGCTAAACTAAATTCGGAAGATTTTGTTTCAGTTTCAAATTTTACATCAGAAAATATTACTAATGACAGATTCGCTGATTATGCTGAAAAAGATATTTTGTATAACTATGACGACGACGAAGATGATGTTGTTGTTAGTAAAAAATATTTGAGCAGACCAACAACTGGACAATATGATGTTAAGTGCCATATCGCAAAAAAAATAATAAAATTTAATTTTACTGTTGCCGAGCATCAAATATTTTGGCAGCTTATAAAGCCCTTTTTAAACGTAAAAATAGCTGGACAACAAAGAAATATAAAATACGATTTTATTTTTGTTAAAATATTTAATTTAATGTCAATGGACGGTGCAAGAAAATTACATTTAATTTCTTTATGCAAACCAGTAAAATGTAAATCAGTATTAATGAAATACGAAGAAATTTATAATAATATTATTCGATCGACTTAGTTGGTACCCAGCTATTAAATTTATCGCTATACCCTCGCCATTTGACTAAACTTTTGTTGCCGCGCTTTTTAATAACTTTTTCAATAACAAATATATCTTGTTCTGTTTTCTGAAGTTCTTGCTCATAAAAACTGCCAGTTATAGGCTCACCTAATAAATCTTTTAACGAGTATGTAACTGGTATTGTTAAAAGTACTTTATCAACAACAAATACTTCTTCGCTCCAGTTATGAGTATACCCTTTCTCAAATGTTTTTTTCGTCAAAGAAATTCTAACTTTATCACCAACTTTAAATTTGTGTCGTCGGTACATGTTTTCGTTTGCTAATATTGGATTTGCAATCGCGTCGTTTGGCGACATTTTACTTTTGCCTAGCGAAAGGGATATGTGTTTCGTGTTATTATACTCGTCAACAATATTTTGTAAATTTTCAATATATTTACTCGTATTTTTAGCTGTCAAATATTTGTGGATTTTTTCGTTGAGCGTGCGATTAAATCTTTCAACGATGACGCTTTTTCTCTCATTTCCTGTAACATATTTTTTAATGTTATTTTGCTCTAAAAACTGTTCAAATTTTTTATTAAAAAATTCCGCTCCATGATCAGTCCAGATTCTATTTGGTTTTCTTTCTGTAGTTGTTATTATTTGTTTTAGCGCATCAGTCATCGATGTCCCTGTTTTATCCGAAACGGGTATACTAAACGCGTATTTGCTAAAAACATCTACAACATTAAAAAGATATCTCCTAGGAGCGCCATCAGCTCCAACGTTATATTGAGCTAGATTTGAAACATCAACTAAGTCTATCGCCCAGATATCATCAACGGCATTTGCGACAACTTTACGTCGCGGAAACATTTTTTTTTAGGTCTGTGTAGCTCAGTTGCAAGATCATCATATAATTCTTTTTTACCGAGACCAAGTTTATATTTTGCTCCAAAAAAACCCTGGACCAGCCTTCGGTCAACACATTCTCGCATATTTACAGGTTTCATATCACGAAGTTCGTCTAACATTACTTTATCGCAGCTGTGTTTATTTTGTTCGCTTTCTGGAAGATCAATATCTCTGTAGCAGGTATCATGGCGCATTGCTATTGCGTCAACTTGATTGTAAGGCTCTTGTCCTGGCAGCGGATTATCGTTTTTGTCAAGTTGTTTATCAAGTGGATTATAAGGTCCAGTATATTTATGGCCTGGCAATGTCCAACCGCCTTTTGGTTTCGGCAATTTTCCAATAAATTTATGTATATCTATACCTGTTCCAATTATTTCTCTGTTTTTGCATTTCTGACAAAATGTAAGAATTTTATATTGCTCGAGACATAAATCTCTATCGCAATCGCAGTCGCATGTCATTATTTATTTAGTCGTCTACTAAAATAATCTCCCTGCCAACGTCAGGAGGGTAACCCGCTCCGGACAACTTTGTTTTCGATAAAAACATACTTTTTTTTTCTTCCACAGATTGCACAAATACTTTTCAGCATTATTCTATGATTTTTTGTTTTTTCTGTTTTTTCGTCTTTATTTTCTGTTTTAGTTTTACACTTAAGACAATATGTTGACATTGTATATCTAAGTTTAGATAAAATTTAATCCAATCTCGTCATTAGCGTGAGAAGGTTGTTTGTCAAATTGTAAAATAAACTTTAAAAAATCTGGATTTTTGGTCATCTGTTTAATGAACATTACGCAATAATATCCACAAGCGGAAGTTCCAACTGGTTGAATTTGATTAGAAGAATAATTTATTATTTTCGCAAGAGACTTAGTATCTTGTACTCTACTCATATATTTTTTTACTGCGTCACTTGGTGGAATTCCGAACGAGTCAAAATAATTGTTATCATAGACAGCTACCCAGTGTGTGCCAGATCCGTCGTCAAAATCTTGTATATTTATAACACACGAACCTAGCGACGGTGGAATTGCCATAAGTTCATCTTTGGAATAAACTCCACTGAAATTTTTTACTTTTTTTTAGTTTATCAAGTATATCAAAATTACTTAACGCAGATTTTATCTCCTTGTTCCTGGCAACATTAGTCCTCGCCCTACTCCTAACAGATTTGGCAATAGACTTCCCGATAATCCTGCTAGTAACGGGACTATTAGAATAAACCCCCCTTTTCGCCTCTGTAGTGTCTTTTTTTTCATCGTTGTCTTTCTTTTAGGCATTATATTTATCCATCATATAAAATTGTTACCATCGATATTCATACGAAAATTTTCTTTATACCACTACCCCCAACTGCCTTTTTCGTTGCGCCAGATACTGCTCCAGACGCTGCTGCTAATCCTAATGTACCTAACACTGGCAAAAGTTTTGGTATTAACGTTCTGGCCATCACAGATAATGCTGGACCGAAGAAACCGCCATGTTTTGCCATTGCAGTTATTTGTGCAGCACTTAAATTTAAAACAAAAGTTTTTTTTTGCGATCGTATTTATTTACTTGTTTTTTGGTTAACATTAATTCTGTTAAAGTACCCGCTGCGTTATGGTTGACCTTTAATGATACTTGTCTTTTCTTCGCAACAGCAGCTGCTAATTATTTAACTTGACCATCGGTCAAATATATTTCTTTTACAATATATTTTGTCATCTTATATAACGATTACAGATTAAACTTGTACTGACATTTTACGTCCAACAGAGTCAATTGTAACAAATCTATCGCTTATTACTAACGCATACACATAAAATGGTACAGCTGAAGCTGCTCCTAGTGTCCAAGTAATTTCAATATCAGCTGTGCTGTCTACAGCTCGCTCTCTACGTTTACTAACATCAAAATAAAATATCGGATAAAGTGTACGAAATTCCTCTACTGATATCTGAGATCCATGTCCAACATCTTGATATTTTTGCGGTGCGTCGAGCAAATACATGTACGGTCTAGTAATATTTTTATTCTCATCATCTGCAAAATTACATTCTATCGCCCGTTCCGGATATTGTTTTGAATTTATTCTAGCATATATTCTTCTAACATTAGCGCTATCAAATATCGCATTATTTTGTTCTTGGTTGTTACGTCGAGCTTGTCTCTGAAATACAACAAATAATTGCCGTGGCTTTTGTTCACTTGATGTTGTTGTAACTCGCCATGTGTAGTCGGTGGTATTCGGAATTGCTGTTTGATATATTTTATGTTGCTGAAAATAAATTCTGTTTGTGTGTTTTTGCAGCATATCATTTAATTCCGCCATTTTAGTGATAGACGGAGTTATTCTTGACATCCATAGTGCAAGTTTGTTTATGACAAATTGTACATCAGCCCCACCTGACCTAAACAGGCAGTCGTTTTGTTCTGATCGATCTAAAATAAGAGTATGTTTAACTCCACGAAATACCTTATTATAGTCCCTGCAAAAGCCAAATATTGCACTTAGTGGCAGCATCATTGTAATTTGATTTGATTCTGCTGCAAGTGCTTTTCTCTTAACGTGACCTTCATTGTAACGTACATTTCTTACGTTAACTGTCGGGCTATTAACTAAATTATTAACTAAATTTAACATTGCAGTACCGTCAGCAGCTGCTCCTGGTGCGGCTATACCAAGATTATTACAAGCTGCAATAAGTGAGACTCTTGTAGCGTTTTCATCAGCAGCCACAGCTGGTGGGACTATACCAAAATTGGCAGCATTAGCAATAAAAAAAATCTCTTACAATTACAGCACTTCCATCAGCATTAGCTCCAGCAGGTAATGCTCTTATTAAAATAAATTCTCCAGATCCTGCTGTACCAATTTCAGTATCTTTAAACCACATCATATTAGTTGCAGTTGATCTGGAGTAATCGTCGGAAAACGAAAACATATTTAAGATTGTACTTGCAACTTGTAAGTGATTTGAAATATATTCGACAGTTTGATTGGCCAGCTGATATCGAGCACTTTTAAATAAACACCAACCATCATTTATAAGAGCTACTTCTGCGTTAACTGCAATTTCGGCAGGTGGAACATCTACTGTCATAATCTGGCCACGAACTTCCAACATTGCTTTTTGAGGCAGTAGAAATACGTCCTCGTCTCGAGTATTAATTGTTCTGGAGCCAGCCTTATTAGGATCGTTAGAATTTTCATCAAGATATTCAACGTATTCGAATTCTGTTACTGTGTCGTCTGTGTCATAAATTTCTGCTAAATCAAAATAATTTTTTACAGACATTTTTTTTATTTATTAGGTTATACAAAATTATTTCGGTGTTGTTACTTTTAATATTAATTTTTGTATAATTTGTTCTCCTCGTGGTGATAAAAGCTTTTTTGTCGTTGTTATCATTGCGCGTTGAGTTTCTTTTGTTGGTGCGATTTCTGAAATAGCTTGTTTGATTGTCGGTATACCACGTTGTGGATCGCCTTTTATTTTATCAGCTATTTTTTGCCCAACAGCAGTTCCAGCAGCAGATGCAGCTCCAGTTGCAAACGCTTTTGATGCGTCAAGTGCAATTGGTGCAACTTTATGAGCTATTCCTGGAGCATTTTCTATAATTTTAGCAAATATATTTCCCAAAAATCCTCCTACTATTTTTCTTCGATAAACTTTTTTCTCTGTTTCATTATATCTGAGGTTGCATAATTTTACTTCCAAATCTTTTAGCTTTTCTTAGAAAATATGTTTACTGTTCGCGTAGGTGTAAATAATAAGTAACAATTTCATTATTAAGATCTAACTGTCTTCCAGACTGATCTGTCAATTGCATATTTACTTCTGTTATTTGATTTTCAACGTTTAACGGATAATAAATAACCTGACGTGGACTAATTTGCATAAGAGATCCCGGTGGAACATCTGGTGAAAAACTGTATATTGTTTGTCCTTTACTACCTAAGGCTGAATAAGATCCAGATGCAATAGAGCAATTTACCAATATTGCGCTTACATCAGTTATATTTACTGGATTTTCACCGTCATACGTTATGAGTTTATCGGGAATAACAGTACCAAGTGCATCATAACTAAATCCTATCAGTGATGCAATACTTTTGTGTGATAAAAAATTAACCATCATATTTTTTAATGTCATTCTAGCGCGTAACGTATTATAATTTGGTGTAAGCTCAAAATTATCAGCTACACCTTTATTTTTTGTTATAAGTTCTTTTATTATTTTATTTAAATCAGTAATATTATAAGCTCCTTGTGGAATTTTTAATTTTATAAATTTGTGTTCTATCTGCCTTGAAGTTGGTGGAGGATGTAGATGAGTAACAGCAAATGCAAATTCATCGTTAATTCCAGTTTTTACATTAGCCATAGCATGCCAACAAGTGCAGGAAATTAGTCCAATTTCATGTTGTTTTTCACGATCTAGTTCTATTGGCGGAATATACTTTACAGAAAAATTTGCGCTATCTTTATCAGATTGACTAGAGTCTAGTAATTATGTTGCTGACATTTTTTATTTAAAATCATTACACAAATTTATAAAATTAAATCGCCACGATTATATCAAATCGTGATGTAAAGTTTTGTATTCGTCAGATGTTAATAAATTTTCTGATCTCAAATTATCAAGTACGTCAATAATTTCATTGTCAATTTCAGCACCAACATTTCCAGCTTCTTTTGATGATATCAATAGCATTAATCTGCCTATCATTTCAGTAACTGATGAAAATATTCTAGCTCCAGTTCCAGTTTTTTCTAAAAGTTTTTTTAATCGCTCATTATCATAATGTTCAAATAAACTTTTAAAAGTGTACCCTTTTTCAGCATATTTTTTATCTCTAAATTTTGATGCAGTATTTTTAAAAACACCGGCAATAACAGCATCTCTAGCTTTTTCATAAAGTCCTTCAATATTTACCATTGGAGCTGTATCAATTCTCCGTAAGCTCCTACATTTTTTGTTATGATATCAGTTAATTTTTTAATGAGATCATCGTATTTAACTTTTTCCCAATTATACATATTATCAACGTCAGAAATGTCATTTTTTTTCTATAAAATTAGAATATTCTTCTGATGTTATTTCTTCTTTTGCTTTGTCTTTATATTTATCACGTTCTGAACTTAGTAAATCTTCTTCGGTCATTATAGGAGCTGGTAGTGTATATACTGATTCTCCTGGTCTTTTATCTGATAATTTTGCTTCGGCACTTAAACCACTACTATGATGACTATGGTATCGGTTTTTTTTTATATTATTAATAACTTCAATATAAAGATCAGCGATAATTCCATGTCGATACAATTTAATGTCGTCATAATAATTTTTATTTTCAAAAACTACTTTGCTGAGATGCTCATCACCCTCTTTTCTTTATTTCTTTTAATTTTGCAATTTCTTCGTCAGCTTTAAATTTATCTTTGTTAACATCATGTATTCTCACATTCTTAAAGTTATATTTTTCATTAAAACCTTCATATTCATTATCTCTTATTTTGTTATTTATTTTTTCTAAATTATAGTCAAATATTTCTTTTTCTTGTATATCTAATCCATGTTCTTTTTTCCATGCTTCTTTTTTAGCTTTTTCTTCAGCACAAATATCTTCTAACATTTCTTCTGATTTTTTTCATTTTTTGTTCTAACCTTCTTTCAATCGGTTCAACTACTGCTTTTTCTGCTAATCTTCGTTGAAGTTCCAGTGGATTGTTCAACAACCTTCTTAGTTCAGTTCGTCTTGCAGCAGGATCAGCGATATTTGCTACAAGTGCCTCAGCTAATTTTAGTTTCTCCACATCAGATCTAGTAATAATTCTTCCAGCAGTTGCTTCTTGTTGTTCTTTAACTAGTCCGAGTAAACCTTTTTCCTGTAGTCGCTTAAGTTCTTCTTCTGATAATGGTTTAGTTTCAGGTTGTTTTCCAAGTAAAGCTTCAGTAATTGGTTTGAGAGCGGCGGCTGTTGTTTCTGCTGCAACCACTTGGCCACGTCGTGCTTGCTGTACTTGCTGTTTAAATTTTGCCTGAGATTGCGCAAGTTTTATTAGATTTACTATATGTTTTCTGTACTTTGCTTGTCTTTCCATTAATTATATACTATTTTGTATAAAAATTACTGTAGATATTTTTCAATACAACATCGAAACATTTTACTCGTATCATTTGTTAGTTTATCAAACAAAAAAAAGTCATATTTATTTGCCGTTGCTTTATGATATAATTCAATAAATTTATCTTTTGTTACATTGCCACATTGCTCGTTCGCGATATTTCTAACGTCAACATTGTCAAGTCCTGGAAATAATATAAAACAACCAGTATTTCGCCTAATAAATCTGTCAACATTATAAAAACCCTGGGCGAGATAAATAGAATTACATTTTTATTTCGCGACAGTGAAAAATATGATCTTATTTTATTCATTTCTTCGTTGTTTAGCGGAATATCATCAAAAACAACTATCTTGTGTTCGGACGAATCAAGTTGATTAACTGGAACAAGTTCTTCTGGTTGTTTGATAATAAAAAAATCTTCGCCAGCCTCAAGATCATCACGAAGTTTGTTATTATAATTGTTAAGTAGCTCGTACTTATCTTGCTGCGGATTTATCGTGTAAATATAAACGCGATCGTAGTTAAAATTATCTCCTAGAAGTAAATTCATAAGCAAGTTTGTTTTTCCCGATCCAGTTCTTCCAACAATAAGATAATGACAATCTGAAGTTCATTGTTATGTTTATGTTTCACCAAACGTTCTGTATCAAAATTTAATATCGATGATTTTGCCATTATTGTTATACAATTTTATGCTATATAAAAAAATTGTCAGACTATAAATAAATAATGAGCTATTATACAAAATTTGGAACATTAGTAGGAGATTCAACGTCAAAAACTGAAAGTACAACAATAACAGATGGCAAAGTTGATTTATCAGGCTATCTAAAAAAATCTGGCGACACAATGACGGGAAATCTGTTTATGTCAAATCAACGAGTACTAGAGTTAGAAACAGATCATCCGCCAATAAATGTCGTTAATACACAAGCTGTTAGTTATGCACAACTTAAATTAGTCGACAACAATAAACTATATTAATCTGGTGGAACTTTAAGCGGTAACTTAGATATGTCAAGAAAAAAATTGATAAATTTGGAGACCAGGTATCCACCAGCAAACTTAAATCAAACTCAAGCGGTAAGTTATTTACAGTTAAAGTATGTTGATGATAACAAACTTGCTAAAATAGGTGGGACAGTTACAGGTAATATCAATATGTCAGGAAAAAAAATTATAGACCTTGGAAACCCAGCTGCAGAATCAGACGCAGCAACAAAATATACGTCGATGATCAAGAATCTAAGTACATATTAGTCAACGGCGGTGAAATGCGCGCATTTCTCAACATGAACAATAATAGTATTATTAATCTCAGAACACCAGAAACAGATTTTAACGAAGCAACAAAAAAATACGTCGATGATCAAGAATCTAAGTACGTATCAGGCAACGGTGGTATAATGCGGGCATTTCTCAACATGAACAATAATAGTATTATTAATCTCAGAACACCAGAAACAGATTTTGACGCTGTAACGAAGAAATATGTAGACGATAATAAACTTGATAAAATAGGTGGGACAGTTACAGGTAATATCAACATATCAGGAAAAAAAATTACATACCTTGGAGACCCAGCCACAGAATCAGACGCAGCAACAAAAAAATACGTCGACGATCAAGAATCTAAGTATGTGTTAGTGCGCGGTGGTATGATGCGTTCATTTCTCAGTATGAACAATCATAGTATTACTAATCTCAGAACACGAGAAACAGATTTTAACGCTGCAACAAAAAAATACGTTGACGATAGCAACATTCCGACGGTAACAGCAATAACAACAATCAACGATTGAATGATCACATTCAGAAATGATTTTTCCAATCACGTACAAACGTTCTTAAATTTTCGTAGAAATATAAACAAATCTATTAATGATTTTTTTGGAAGTCCAGCGGTTGTAGATATTAAACTTGCTTAAATTAATATAAAACTAAACGATATTATTAACGGAATTCCTAATATCATTGAAAAAACGAATCTGATTAAAATTCCTCACAAGCAGATCATTAATGTGGTATACACAGTAGCATCAGGATCATCAACATGGACACCGAGTGATAACACTCTCGAACATACCGCAGAAGTAACTGGGTTATACAGGCTATCCGTGTACGGTTTGGAAATTACTGCGGCTACTTCATCATCACCGAATGTATGTTATAATCATCTACTGGCGATGCTAACCAAGGACATCAAAGAAACGTTTACGTTGACATCAACGGAAATGCCCCCGAGACGTTACTGGTGGTGTTTGGAATTCGTAGCTGAAACTTCTCAAATATAATAAATCAAACCCAGGGACTGGCACTATTGTATAAAATATGTAAACAAATATTATATAAATGAAAAAAAATATAGTTGATTTTAATCATATTTCAGAAAAAAATTCCAAAACAAGATGTAGAAGCTCTAATGCAATATTACAAATATTATCATAAAAAACTTTGGTGTGTAAAAAAATGTTACAAATACTATAACAGAATACTTCGAGCAATATCATATTTGCCACTGTTATGATTGCTCTGGTATAATTTCAAGTGGAGCATCATTAAACCCGTTTTTGTTAATAATATCTGGTGTCGGTGTTTCTCTTGCAACAGCGTGTAAAAAAATTGAGCCTCGTCTTGCGACTAAAAAAAAATGCTTGTAAAACAGCAAGTATCACCTATAAAAATTTACTTGATCAAATACGATCTTATTTGCGGGGTATAAAATATGATATGGACAATTTAATACGCGAGTTCCGTATTATTGACAGCATGTTAACAGATATTTTGCCAATGAGAGTCAGCAGATATGAAAAAGATTGTCATAAAATATCGGTTACAACAGTAGATGTTTAATTTTGTACAGCTTTAGTAATATTATTATCAAATAAAATATCAACCATATTGTCAATAAATGTCATCACATCATCTGCCCAACCCGCTATTCTCATATCATTTCAGTCGCGAATAACAATACTGACCCATATTTTGGTGATATATGATATCTAACTTTTTTAATACAATCGCTTATTATTTTAGTTTTTATACTAGTATAACTTGAGGCTGCTCTAATCGAATTAAATCTCTTCCAAAATCTGTTTGTCAGATCAAATCCAACATGTCTCTTTGATTGACAGAAGTACATTATATATAATATTTCATTTGTTCAATATGAAATTTTGTCTAAACTTTATAGTATAGGGCTGTAATAGTAGTATAAGTATTTGAGTTGTTCCTATCTCAGAGACCCCCTACTCCGACAAAACAAATTTTGTCAGAAATGAAAGTCATCATTTTAAGCTAATTAAAAGGCTGCTGACAAAAATTTTAACGTATAACGTTCTGGGGGGGTAGGGGTGTCTCTGAGAGAGGAACCTCAAAATACTTATACTACTAAAGCCTGTTGATTTCACTAAAGATTTCTAAAATGTAAAATAATACTTGGGATTTAAAAAATTCTGAAATTAAGGTCATTTAAATTTCAAAAAACAAAGTTTTCTGAAATATTTCAGCCAAATTCGTATCCCGGATGAGCCCCTAATTTTCTGTTACGAGTCTACGCTCTTGAAATAAGTAACAGAAAAGAGTGAAGACAACAAGCATTGTAAAATTTAACAAATAATTTATTCCCTAGAATACAAAGTGAAAAATGTGGAAAAAGGACTTACGGTTTTACGAATTAAATCCAAAAATAATCCAAGAATTAAAAATAGAAATCCTAGTAATAAAACGTCCTGAATGAAATTGAGTTCCAGTCCCGATGAAATCCAAAATGGAAGGCGATGACGTCTATTGTGGTCAGCGAAGTGCTGTTGTGTCAACAGCCTTTTGTTGAATCACAGAAAATATTATTCCAGTTTTGAATTCAGTATAACTGTCAATAAATGTCTATATCCAAGAATTTTGTCAGAGCACTTATGTATTTCCATGGAAAAGATTCACTTGAATTCAATAATTTGAAGAAAAAAATTGAACCCAAACTGGTCACAACATAATAACAACTTAACGTGTCAATTGTTTGGAGCCCGATTAACACACTTCAATCAAAAACAACAGTTATACGCTAATTAAGATGCAAAACAGATTCCCGGATGAGGGTCAAAAGTTCATTCTTCTGGAAAAAATAGAAGTTTGTAATAATTGATACATGATTCTTGTCACGTAATCCAGGTATGACCTTGATTCTTACTCTAGGAAAGATTAAAAAAAAAGTTGTTTACCAAAAGTGTCACTGATTTTGAAATAAGGTCAGCAACTAGATACAATGCTTCTATTATTAGTTGTTTATCAATGAAATAAAAATAACATAACAGTCAGGTCAAACAGAACTGAACTCAAATTCTGGATCATGTCAAATCCAGTAAAAAAAAGTTACATTACAATAACATGTAATGGAATTAAAGAGTTTAAAACTAACAAACAAATAATTAAATTAAATATACATAACATGATACACTCTTGAAAAGCCTATTTAATATAAAATAATACACTCCTAGAATATGTCAATTTTAAGGCTAAACCTGACATAAAAGACGATTCTCATGCTTCAGGTGACGTATAATCTGAATATACGACTGTGTGAGTGGTAGTAGCCCTTTACATGCATCTGAAATCAGTAAATTTCATTATACTGGTACGAGTCTATGCTCTTAAAATAAGTAACAGAAAATAGTGAAAGACAACAAGCTTTGTAAAATGTAACAAATAATTTATTTCCCTAGAATACAAAGTGAAAATGAGAAGAAAAAGAACTTACGGTATTGCGAATTAAATCCCAAAATAATCCAAGAATTACAGCACAAGTCGTAGTAATATAAAGTCCTGAATAAAACTCAGCACAAGTCCCGAAGAAATCCAAAAACTGAAGGCGATGACGTGACTGTTATAGCTTATAGAGTGTTGATGTGTCAACAGTCCTTTGTTGAATCCCATTAATATAATTCCATGTTTGACTTCAGTATAAATTCCAGTGAATGTCTTGTCCAAATATTTTATAGGAGCACTTTTGTATTTTCAGAGGAAATAATCACTTGAATAATTTGAAGAAAATAAAATTCAGCCCAACTGGTTAAAACATAATACAATTTGAAAGTGCTAGATGTTAAAGCAAGAATGACCAAGTCCTCACAATCACAAGATTATATAGTTCTCTACTTGACCTCAGGTCACAATTGGCATTTTCTAAAAATACCATTATCTAATGGAAAATAACCTTCTAGGATGATCCTGACGTTTACAAAACATTAACCTGGATTATGTATGATTCATTTAGGAAACTTCAAAACTTCGACCCAAATAAACATATTTACCTCTTCTATTAATAACGATCCTGAAATTAAGCCCATACACAAACAGAATATTTTAGCTATGTATTAGTTGTTTTCAATGAATAAAATAAAAAAAAAAAACAACAAACAATCAGGTCAAGCAGATATGAACTCAGTTTTGGACAAGGTCAAGTCCAGCATACAATGTTACATTACAATAGCATGTAATGAAATAAGCAATTTTTTAAAAACTAACCAACAAACAATTAAATTAAATATAAGTAACAATACCCAATTCAAAGTAACTATTTTCACCCTATTTTCAGTGTTGTTTATAAATGCAGTGTGATATTTTTCTTTAGGTCTGTTTTCAATGTAAGAAGAATAAAGACTGTACTTGCTGCGTCCAAGGTTATAGAACTATTGCACATTTAGATCATAATACTTGCATTTTCCAATAAGCTCTTGTCAGAAGGATTTTTCGCCCAAACGATCCTCTAGTCCACTTACTGTAAACATACCATCTTCATTCTACCCAAATGACGCTCTGTAGTTGCCGTCTCATTAAGAGGTTTATCGCTGTAGCTCTTCTACATCACTGGCTTCGTTGCAAGTTTGTTTTCGTCTTTAGTGGGTAGAACGTCTTCACGACCGCCAGCTTTCGTTGTTTTACAGTCTATAGCCATGTATAAAAAATCACTTGCGCAATACAATAACATGTCAAGACAAAATCTTAACATACTAAAGGAAGGACAAATGATCTCCGATATAAAAGCAGGCCTCATACAGAAACAAATTTGAACTAATTCACAACCTGTGTCGAGCGTTTGGTGTAAATGGAATTCAAAACACCGTCGCTACGATTAATACCGAATCACAAAAAACCAATACAGTTGCATGTCGTCAAACATAGGCAGCAACGATGTCATTGTAATCGGCACTGTAAGGCTGTAATTCACTTTGCATTGAGTGGAGACGTATCAGCTCTGGATGACATTCATACAGTCATATTATGTCTTGAATGCGCCATCCTCAGAAAGGTAAGTATAAAGCTTGAGGGAGCGAAGTGGTCTGCATTGACGTTGCTTACGATTAGGGCGTCAATGATTATCTCTGGCTGACGGACAAAGTGCTGACTACAGGTTCAACATAGGGATAATACTTGGGGGGTCAACAGTGTTTGTATGGTCAATTGTAAGGCAATTTTTATAGACATACTACAATACCCTTACAAAGAAATACATACTATTTGACTCAAGCTTAAGGAAGTATTTATAGACACACTAATATAACCTTACATACAAAATACATACCATCACAAGAAAAGGGCTTGAAGGGGACTTTAAGGTTTAATAGTCAATACATAAATACTCATATTTTGGCAAATACGATTAGTACTCGTGCCTTTATTTTCTAGAGATCCTGAAGGGGACAGTTTGTTTTATGCTACTCCTCTCCCTTAGTGGTTGCATTTCCCTGGTTTAGCACAGTATGCCACACATCTATGCCCCAATTTCTTTCTACTTTTCTTCCACGCTGTTTGGGTTGAGACTACCAACTGTCTCCTTCTTCTCATCACCGTTCCAATCTGGATAACCCAAACTTCGGAATTGTCCCTGGAACTTCAACAAGCTGGTAATAAGGCGCTGAAAGCACCATCTACTGGCGCTCCTTTACCTTACTCTCCTCTCCCAGGTTGCCTTAATCTTTCCCAATTGTTTCCTTTACTTCTCTTTCAAACATCTTAACTCTTGTCAGTGAGGTCAATTCCTTGTGGGTATGACTTTATTTCGGGAAAAACCTTATTTCCTCTGTTTGCTCTATCCTCTCGACCTAACTGATGGCTTCCCTCAAGGTCTCCACTTGTCAGTTTTGGATGGTTGTCAGTCTTCTTCTTTACGCGAATAGGATCAGCTATAGCAAGACTGCCGACCCGATTCTTATTTACGACGTGTGCGGCCATGTGGTCATGATTCCTCGTTGAGTGGAAACAAGCCACCACTGTACGAGATTTTACCTTTATTCTGAGTGCAAGTACTCATTTGGTGTGGTTGGGTTAAAAGACGTGCGCACAGTGCACTAATTAATTTATCTTCGAGAGGGAATGAAACCACCACCCGTTGAGCTATCCCTACTATACACGGAAAGCACGCTCATCGGGAATGATAATTACTTAATGAACAGCATGGTTCTTAATTAGTCATCATGTGTGAAACAAGAATAACCTCCCGACGACACCCAGCAAAGCGTTCTGTATATCTCACACTGCAGGCTATAAATGTTTGGGTGAGGCAAAGGAGGGAAAACCAGGCTGGCGACACCAAACGTAAGCAGAAACATTCTGAAACGCGATGGACGTATTATAGCTCAAATTCTGCCCAGTTGTCTAATTCGCCATGTTTCCTACTTCCAATTGTGCGTAATCCAGATATTGTAATTAGGGTTAATTTCGAATTTAGCGTACATAGTGTAGATTCTAACAATGAAAAATATCAGGTCTGAGTGAATCATAGAATTTTTGCGGTCCTTGGAAAAAATGGGTAAAAGTGAAGTACTCTTTACGAATGATTGACAAATGAATCATATTTGAATACTAAACATAGTTAATAAAAATTGTTTTTCAACCAAGAAAGAAAACCCTAAGTATAAGAATCAATTTGGTTAGTAGCCCTTAAAAGGACTGAGCTCAAACCTCTGAAGGCAGGAAGAGGAATCTCTCTCTCTCTCTCTCTCTCTCTCTCTCTCTCTCTCTCTCTCTCTCTCTCTC
>JAECUM010006765.1:0-33015 GCA_016617855.1 Megalonaias nervosa | reverse complement strand
GTAGGCAACTAAAAATTCCTCCTTTCTTGATAACGTGGAAGTAAAGTTCTCACAGAACAGTTCATCCAAATATGCTGTGATGTATTTGACCATAAAAACTGACATAATTTCCGTGGGATCACCCAGGGTACGATTGTTCTTGAGTTAGTTTTACTATTTTTTGTTGTTCATTTTTTTCTTCAATTTTGTGAATCTGGGGTTTGTATGAAGTAAAGAAGCTAAAGTTCAGTGAACCTTAAGGATAATGACCCAAGCTGTTTGTCTATTCATGCATGTATTTACATCAGGAGAAATTTGACCTATAAAACACAAAGATGTAAGGCAAGCATGATTAGAATCAACACAATAACAGCTAACTGCAGTAACAAACGGGGTGTTTTCCTTCACGTCCGCGTCACTTAGAGTTTCAATCCCCTTTCAAGACAAACTTGGTATTCTTTTGTAGGGCTTGAAATAAAAAAACTGAACAATCTTAAGCACTTTGCTAATTTTGGCAGAGTTAAGAAGTCTGAAACAAAATGTATCAAATTTCTTTATTACGACCCAAGAGAAAAAGACCTTCCTGAGCCAAACAGCTCAACCTGGTTACTACACCTGAGATACCACCCCTAGTGATTTCTACCAAATCACTGACAGGAGCAAGTCCAGAAGTAGGCCTTGGCCGTTGCAAAGGCTTAAGGCAGTTAAAGCGGATTGCTTCTCATTCCTGAGTTTGTTTTTTGAAAAAAACAATCACGCAAAGGCCCTTTTCAGGGTCACTCACTTCTTTCGAAAAGAGATAATATTCATTTTGCCAAAATCAATTAAAACTCAAAATCCCTTTTATTTTTTTTTACCCTATAATGTACGTGTGTGAGTGCATGAGTGTAGGTCATTTTTATTATTCTAAAAAATCAAAACCAAGAGACACTTATGTTTTTTCAGTCTGGTCTATTCTGGTACAAATTTTTACAATTCAATATCACAACACAACACAACACTTTTTTAAAAAAGTTCATAGACTTCTTCTGTCTCTTTTTTCTTCACTCTCTCTGTTTTTTGAATTTCTTCACTTTCACAGTTTTTTCCTCCTCTCCTTCCTCTCTTTTTTCTCGTCTTCTTTTCTTTTCTGTCTTCTCTTTCTGAACGTGTCAGGGTTCTTCTTTTGCCGAGGGTACCTCTTTTTCTTCTTCCTCTTCCTCCTGCTCCTGTTGTTTCTTAGGGCAGTCTGAAGACCAATGTCCTTTCTCTTGACAATGATAACAGGTATCTTGACTTTTGTCTCTTCTGAAACTGGACTTGCTTTTTTGATGGTCAGGACATTCTGTAGCCCAATGCCGTTTCTTCTAACAGATATAGCAAGTATCTTGACTTTTATCTCGAAAGGAGGGAGAGTAGTCCGTCGGCTTGTCTGAAGAAAATTCTCTTATCACACCTTGCAAAGCTCTAATCAGAAGTTCGATCTGTGTGGGTTCTTCCATCGTGCTGATCGGCTTGAGAGTGAAATGAATACTGAGAGGGAAGTCACCTTTGATTTCCTCTCCTTTCTCTTCATCAGATTGGTACAGCAAACAGGTGGCATTCGTCCGTCCTTCGTACTAACTGTCCCTTGGGTTCAGTGGGTCCACCAGCTTGTAACTTTCCACGATGCGCTTTAACTCGGGATCGGTTTTCAATTGCTGATCATACTCGTATTCCCACATTTCTACCACCTGGTATCCTTGCTCTTCTAACTTCAATCATCGCTGACAAGTGGCCTGGTACAAGTCTTCCACGGTCCGTTGTAAAAACTGATTTGTCGTGTTACTTTGAGGGTAGCAGATGGGACATCTGTGAAATAAGCACCCATTAAACTCATACACGATCTTGGGGTTTTCCAAGTCCCAGCCATCCACCGAATACCTTCCAATGGTCTTTTCGCCTCCTCCATTGCGAGCATGTTGGATCCATTGTCTTCCTTGTCGCACAAGTAATGTAGCCAGCGTAGGGCTTTGACCGAGTATTGACATTTGACAAAATTGGTTGTTTGAGGACTGATGACAGCTAGGGTGTTTTCAGGCATGAATCGTTGGCGGTACACTAAGGAACATGATTTGGCAATGGTGCAAGCTTCTTTCAAAGGATTGATCCCACCGTGCTCCATGTGTATGTACAGTGAAACCTGTTATGAGAGACCGCCCCTTCTGCCAACAAAAAGCGGTCTCTCAAGACAGGTGGTCTTTCATAGCAGGTTTGTACAAAAATACCAGTTTCCAAGGTCCAATTTCAGAACAATTTCAAGAAAAATAACCACAATCACTGTACATATATTCTATTCTTTATTAATAGTTGTTGCTAAAATATTGTATGCATTCATGTAAAAACAAATTTATATTGTAATAAAGATATACTTCAGGGGTCACGCTACCAGGCGAAGTGGGTGAAAAAGTCGCCTGAGAAATGTAAACTTCGCCTTCTTCTGTTAGAAAAGCGAAAACGACTTTGCCCTCTGATTTTTCGGATGTAAAATGGCTGTAGGTAATGACTTTTGAGATGTCCCCTCACTGTAGCCAGCAAGTTCTGACACTGTTGTAACCCAAGGCAAAATGTATTTACGTGGTGTTTATACCAATCAGCTTACGGTGACGAAGAAATTCTTGCACATTCACATGCAAGTTTTAATAGCTAACTGACCATTAACCCTTTCCGGAGCAAGTTATCACTGCTTGATTTAATGAAGTTGGGCATGCTGTGCTATGATGAAAATATACCAAATTCTGTTCTGAAATTTAAACATCAATATGCAAATAGTAATTTGCTTTTAACAAATATGATCGGTGAAGAGCGTTTTCTAATTTATTTCTTTTTTTTATAAATGGAGATTTTAACGACCGTATTTGTGCATTTTATGTATAAAATCAGTTTGAAAGCGTAAATGAACTTTTAAGTTGTAATGGCGGACATCGCTCCGTATATGATATACCACTTCATTAAACTGTCTGTATTCGTAAATAATTGGGCAAATAGATTCAGAAAAATATATAATATAATGAAAACAAAGTCTAAATATTTATGTGATTGGAGATTTAGCCTAAATATTTAATAATGTAGGTCAGAAACATGCGACAATCTCAGTTGTGGAATTCGAAACAATGCTGCAAGGTCAAGGTTGTTTTCCGACATACCATAATTAATTTTTGTGATATATATAGTAATGAAGCAAATACTATTTAACCAATGCATATCGTTATTACCAGTAGGTAGGCAAATAATACAACCATAAATATGCAGTCCTATTAGTGAATTTTTGTAATGAAGCAAGAATGTGTGTAGTTATATTAGGAAAAGCCCTCTTTCTAAAAATAGATGCACTCGCAATGTGCAATAGGCCTACGTGTTCTTGGATGTTTCGGTTGGGCGAAAAAGGGTCCAGTTTAGTTATATATCGACTTTAGTGCTTCGTTGTGTTGTCGGTGAATAGTTACAGTTATGTTTTATCGGGAACAAGGAAATCAGGACGAAGACTATGGTTTGAAGTCACTTGTGCATTTATTCCTATGTACATGTATTAGGGGTTGTTTCAAAGAATGCTAGAAATCTTTTTGACTGCAATTTTACACAAAACTTGTAGAAAATAAAATAATTAAGTGTAGTTATTAAGCATTTTTACCAACTTGCAATTACAAGACTCTAATCTTGTTACTGCTATCAGTTAAAATTAATTACAGTGTATAGCTTCTGATGTGCTTTTTAAGTCATATGGCCAAAACACACTGCATTTACCTCAATCCAAACACACATACCACAAGTATGAATAGAATGGGTATGAATATAATAATTTTTATACACATACAAAATGTGTTGATAATAAACATATAACACATATTTTTCAACTTGAAAATAAGGCACTGCTTAAAACTGTTAAAAGCATACTGAGAAATAGAGCACTGAATTAAAATAAGATAATGCAGATATATATATATATATATATATATATATATATATATATATATATATATATATATATATATATATTGTGTTTCTTGCTTTGGTCTCACTTCTCCCCATTTAGCTTCCACTTCTCCCTGTTTAGCTCCCACTTCTCCCTGTTCTGACCAAAAGGAGAAGTCACTTCTCCCTAAAATTTAAGTCTAGCTTGACCCCTGTACTTCTATCATTAAACATGAAATCACATTTACATTTGAAGATCACATATTTTAGCATATGAAATCATTTCTGAATTACTCGTTTTCCTTTACAACAACCTAAATTTGTTTTACTGACGTTTAAACTGCTTTTTTGCGAGTGGTCTGCACTTTTTCACTTCTTTCAGTTACAATAATTATTTTCTCTAGCCTTAAAATTTGTCTCTTTTTAGTTGGAGGTTCATCCATTGTTATAAAAATTCTAGGTGTTAAAATTATTAGTGCTCAGTTGTAATATCGAACGTAAAGACAGTGGCTGTGGGAAAATATGAAAAATCTATACATGTGCATTGCATATCTAACAATTAATGAAATAAAAAGAAACAATTATCTCATTCAGAAACAGGACCATTTACTCAGTGACAAAAGTCAACGGCTTCATTCAAAGATAATATACAGGGATTAACTCTATAAGCAAAGTATGTAACCCGGTTGCAGCAACTTGAATAGATGACAGCTTTGTGATTGGGATGTCATCACTTAACATGGGGGGGGAACACATCACAAGCCTTGAGCACTAACAATCGAATCCCGCAAATGATTCTCTCTTGCTGGTTTAATAGACAATGACCTTATTCACCCCCGGCAATACCGATTAACACAAGACAAACAATATACCCGACCACTACGTCAACTTTGACACTTCAACGGCATTTCATGACATGGTTTACAGACTATAGCATCTATCACCGGTAGCAATAATCCTTTTTTAAATATTCTTTTGATATTTGTTTTTGATCAGAGCAATCGATAGTAATCAAGCGGTCGTTGTAATAATTGATTACATAAAGGTCACTGGTGTCTGTCAGTTCTCGCGATACAGTTGTCATAGGGATGCCAGGTCCTACAAAGGCCGGGAAGCAGGTTAATTACGGGAATAATTAGTCTGGTTCCCTGCTTTGTATGCTTTCTGATTTCCTCACCACTATACGAATAACGGAGAACAACACAAGGAGCACACGAAACAGGGAACCAAACTAGGAAATAATCTCAGTATACTTTAGTCTGGTTTATGACAGAAACTATAAAACACTACCAACCTAGCAAAAAAAGTCAGAGATCGGTGGCCAGCCTATTTTTTTAATTTTTATTTTTTATATTTGGAACGGTATGAGCAATCGTTCTTACAGGATCAAACAAAGGTTGGTGGAGTTTATCCTCGTTTTTTGCAATGCAGTCGTTCATAGCAGTGTCGAAATGCACATTTTGCCAAGATATCGCGGTCGCTGGTCGCGTTCAGCAGGTGGTCGCTCATAACAGAGCGTTTATATAATAAAATCGATCCGTGCGTTACGATTGTGGTCGTACATGACAGGTGGTCGCTCATAGCAGAGGTTGCTCAAGACAGTTTTTACTGTATTAATTCATCTAATTAGAAGTTGTGTTAAGCATTAACATGTATGTATATAATTATGCATGAATGTATGTACATATGCTTGTATGTATGTGTATATGCCTGTTATTTAACATCACTGTAAATATTATTAAACATTGCTGAAAATACTGCTATTAATGACAATAATAATAACAAATAGTATGTATTATGTATGTATGTATGTATCCATGTATGTATGTATGTATGTACCATTATTAATATTATTATTTAGGATATCTTTACAGCTCATTAAAGTTTTTATATTTTTTAAAAGATTATTTATCGTTTTTTCAATCTCGAATTTCCGACACTCTCTCTCTCTCTCTCTCTCTCTCTCTCCTTCAAAATTCTGCCGTGACGGCTAAAACTAACGAGGAGTTTAACAATAAATAAATTTAAAAAAAAAAATCAAAACTGCAATGCTATTAACAACAATAATAATAACAAATAGTATGTATGTATGTATATATGTATGTATGTGTATTATTATTATTATTATTATTATTTAGCATAACTTTACTGCTCATTACAGTTTTGAATTATTTTTTAAAATTTATTTATTGTTCTTAAGATCTCGAATTTCTGACACGTCTGTCTGTTTGACTCTCTCTCAAAATTCTGCCATGACGGCCAGACGCAACCTCAATTCTATCCCAAACTTTAGTCAACTCCGTGTGATTTACTCCTCGCTAGGTTTCCAGCAGTTGTTCTTGTCTTGGGGTGATGCTGCTTTCTACGCATGCGTCAGCAATTTAAAAATAAGGTCATTTATAGATGTATACATAGGTCTTCTGTTCTGAGAGGGATTATTACTAAAAAGTGAGTGTTCATCCTTCAGATTTGATGCCATAGGTCAAAAGAAATGGGATTTTAGTTTCCATCCGCATACCAAGGTCCGTCGAAATAAATTTATTAATTACTAGCGAGCGTCCGATACGTCAGAACTGAAAGAATGTTAAAACTTCAGTATGGACTATTGCCCGAGGCGTTGGTCTCCGCTGTCAGAAAAAAAAAAATAGCGGAGACCTACTTGTTGGTCTACATATGATGTGAATGAAGAAATTTAGATTGATTTAGGCATTCAGTATGACTGCGGGGCAAGACTATCCACATAAAGGTAGATACAAAGCTTGAAACATGAAAATTAGCTCTTGCCCAGCTTGCTTTAAAACTGAATAAAATGTCTTCACGTAACCTTTTTCAGCTCGACTACACTGAAGTCTTTCGAGATTGTTACATATTTCCTGAAAATTATTTGCTCAACACAAATACATAAGAATAATGTGGATATAAAACGAAAGTTTCTGGACCATGGCGCGATTACGCAACGTTCTGCAAGGAAAATCAAAACATCAAAAAAGTTGAAAAGAGGTGTTAATCAAATTTGTGGTTAAGGTTCTTGGTTGCTAATTCGATGATCTACCTGAAATTCCTTGACAACCTCGCTCAGACATGGGTATCTTTCACTTATCCATCTATAAAACTTTGGAACACCCATATTTGCTGTTTACTTGCAGTAAAAATTGTGCAAAATAATTATCACAATTTAGACAGATCCATATTTTGAAAGTACGTTTCAAAGATCTCGCTAAATCTCGCGCACATCTCGATCTTTAGTTGGGTTCTATAACGTCCCTTTTTAGACTATGAATCGGAAACTTTGAGAGAACCGGCAAACCCCGCCAACCCCCCATGAAAAAGAGAGAGAGCGTAATAAAAAAAAAAAGAAGTAAAGAAATGAAAAAAGTTACGAAAATTGAGCTAAATGCTCTGCAGAATCAAAGTCTACAAATCTGGGAATATAAAGGCCATAATCTATACAAATATAATAAGAATCCCGAGTCTTGCTAGTTGTCGCTCATATTGTTTTAAAGGCAACTATAGCAGTAGAATGGTAAATGCATTGTCTTTAAAGACACCCCATGCCTTTGGAGAAGAATTACCGACATAATAACTTCCAAGGCTGGTAGTACTACTAAGAACGCCTAATACGTGATAAATTCTCTTACATAAATAAATTTATTAAAACATGAAGACCGTTTAATAACTCATTGACGTTGCACATCGAACCGGTAAATAAGGTCAGTAACTTATCACTAGCTTATCAGAAATGAGGAAAGCTTAAAACACATCCCTTGACATAAAATCAGATCACGTGATGTTTACTTTACTTTGACACTTATAAATGGATTCCTTGTTCACGGGTTTAAAAAGCGAGATAAAAAATGTTTCTAACTCAGTAATACAAAAATCGTACAGACATGATAAATTAGCAAGACCTTAAAAAAAAAAAATGAAGATCTAGATTCATTATCGGTTTGTTAACAAAGTTTCGTGTGGCAAATTCGGCACTTCACAAAATAGTTTACGTGAAGTAAGGAATGTTTCGGCCCTGATTAGTTCACATCAGAGGTATGCTCCATAA
Source organism: Megalonaias nervosa (assembly GCA_016617855.1). Classification (NCBI taxonomy): domain Eukaryota; kingdom Metazoa; phylum Mollusca; class Bivalvia; order Unionida; family Unionidae; genus Megalonaias; species Megalonaias nervosa. The sequence goes on along the minus strand of JAECUM010006765.1, from coordinate 25,052 downwards.
ACAACAGCAGCAACAACAACAAAACAACAAACTAAACAAATACAACATAGCATCAAACAAACAAACGTTATTATTTTTAACTATGTGCCTAAAAAAGAGGGTTTGAGTAGGGTAGGGATGGGGAATGTATGGGCAAAGGGTATTTGATGTATTGCAGATAGGTATATAACTACTTGTTACAAAATAGCAGCAAACCAAAAACACCATCTCTCTCTCTCTCTCTCTCTCTCTCTCTCTCTCGGGGCTCCGTGGCTATGTCTTCCATGCTAAGGATCTGCAATATCCTGGACCCAGGACAGTTCTCGGGGCCAAGCGTTCCAAAAGAGTCATCATTACGCACGCCAACTATTACTGAGAGACTACCAAATTATTCACAGTAGCAGGAGAAGATGTAGTATAAGACAGTTAAGACTCATTGTGTCCAATTCATGAGCTTGTCAAAGAACAAACACCCAACGGTCCTTTTTAAGGTCACTCACCTCTCTACAAAAGAGACTACTCAAAGATTGCCAAACCAAATAAAACTTAAATCCTTTTACCATGCTATTTGAAAGGTATACGTGTGTAAGTGTGTGTGTGTAGGTCCATATTAGAAAAATCAAGATCAAGAAATACGCACTTTTTCTTTCTGGTATATTCTTTTTTTTAAAAAATCACTATGAGAATTTTTACATCACGTTATTAAAGTCCAGTTTTCTTCTTCTTTCACTCACTGTCTCTCATTTTGAACCTCTTGATTGGCACGGGTTCTTCCTCTGTCTTCCTCTTTGTTTCCTTTACTTTCTTGACGAGAATGGGTTCTTCATCATTTTCGGAAGCCCTCTCCTCCTCCTTTTGTTTCTCTGCTTGGTTCTCTATTTTCTTAGGGCACTCTGACGACCAATGTCATTTTTCCTGACAAGGATAGCAGGTATCTCGACCTTTATCTCGCTTTACTCCAGTCTTGCTTTTACATTGTGGACATTCTGAAGCCCAATATCCTATATATGGAACCCTCTGCGTGTAAATTGCAGCCAAATTAAATTTTGCAATCAAGATGAAGCGATCGCACGATTTCAGTGAGAATGGAGAAGAATGTAAAAGGTCATGACGTGATGTATCGCATCACACACGATCTGATATCTAGGTTCAAATCCATGCCAGCAATTATGAAGACGACATGAGCAACCCTAAATCACCTTCTACGTCTACCCCACAGACCAAGAGAGTTTACTCCAAACCAAAGTCAGCCAGTACCACCCGAAAATTATTACCACATTCGAGAGACGAAATTCGCTCCTCAAGAAAATTTAGAACTACGGCTTACATTTACACGGCGAAGTTTAAAGAGTTTAAGTCCGAAGTACCGCTCTAGAAGTCAGAAGGTTTCATCACCGATTTGTGGGACTCTCCTTGTTAGCCAAAGCTGAAACACCGACGTCAAGCCAAAGAAGACGGTCGTTTGAGACTTTGCATTTATCGCGACAGTTTGAAGTCACTATTCTGGATCGAGTTTAGCCGTCCGGCATAAATGACATCTTCCAAAGTCATTGACAAGATTCAACATGTTCTGTAATCCAACGACCAGTTTCACATCAGTGATGGCAAAGAAACACTTTACCTGACCCACGTTTCCCATCCGAATAAGAGCGGACGCAGAAAAGTGTTATTCGTGGACAGCATTTTCAGCATCAAACAAAGCAACGTCCTAATTAACAACGTCCAAGACCAGATGTGTTTAGCCCGACAAGAACGACACGGCAGAATGGGACAGTAACTGGGACAGCATTCAAAAATCGGACCGAACCAAACAATGAAAAGAATCGGAACTCCTGTTATAGCAAGCCAGCCTTTCCAAAGACACAGCCTGTGGCATTCATGAAATGCAAAAACTGCAAGACGTCTTAGCTCCACGATGCACGTTGAAAGTGCACCCTCAAGTGGTGCGTGGACCTCTGGTGTTTCAAGTTCTCGATTTCCCAGACGGAAAATACATTTATGTGTATGATCACGAAGAATACCAGCATTACCGGATTCCTCGGATATAATTATTATTGTGAAAAATATGATTATGGATATGCCAATCGAGAGCACACATTCATTGCGGACAGAAATGCCTGGGTTGTTTAGCCTTTAAACTCTGTTTTCATGAGGGACAAGAACAAATCAATTGCTCGGCTTGTCAACGAACTTTTGTCAGCCCTACGTGTTACCTACAACATCTCATGAGGCAAAGTCCTGAGATTGTACTCTACTTGTGTAGATCTCATACGCACCATATGTACCAGAGCACACACTTGAAGAAAGAAACGATGTCATATTTGTCACCAAATTGTGGACTTGGAGCACGGTGGGATCAATCCTTTGAAGGAAGCCTGTACCATTGCCAAAATATGCTCCTTAGTGTTCCACAACCTATGTATGCCCGAGAAAACCCTAGCAGTCATATGCCCTTAAACAAGGAAGTTCATCAGACGTTAATACCAGAGCAAAAAGGAAGACAAATGTATGCAACGTGTCCGAAATAGAGGAGGAGAAAATATTATTGGAAAATATTCGGTGGATGGTTGGGACGTAGAAGACCCCAAGATTGTCCACGAATTTCATGGATGTTTATTTCTCGGTTGCACTACCTGTTATCCTCAATGTGACACGAAAAACGATTTTTTTACAGTGCTCCATGGAAAAATTATACGAGTAAACTTACCAACGTCGCCTAAAGTTAGAGCAAGACGAATACCAAGTGGTTGAATTGTGGGAGCACGACTACAATCGACGTTTGAAAACTTGAGTTTAAGCGAATCGTGGAAAGTTACAACCTGGTGGACTCTCTAGACCCGCGCGACAATTTATATGGAGTACGCACGAATTCCATATGTTTGCCACGCGGAGGTGCAGAAAGGAGAAGGAATCTAATACCTGTGCGTGTGTTCGCTCTATCCTTAGGTGTGCAAATATTGTTACTTTCTAACAGGTCACCCATAAATGCTGACGGAACGCGTCGACGTGAAAAGCAGTCGTCAATACGAAGACTTGATCAAATGCAAAGTCTTGCCTTCCACTGACATGTACCGTCATGTTTTACCTTACTATTGCCAAGGAAAACTGATGTTTCCTTTGTGTCGTATCTGTGCCGAAACCTGTAACAAAGACCAACCTTGTCATCAAGCTTTGCAGACTGGAGAGGATCAACACTTTAGTATGACCAACTGCGAGCCGCACAAAATTGTGCGGTTACCATCTCACGAAATCATTAGCCGCCTTTAGATAAAAATATATAAAATCGGCTACCAGAAGTGAGGGCGACTCCCAAACTCCGATATTGCTTGATATAAAAAAATGGAAGGCTTGCAAGACCGACTCTTCATTTACGAGGAGAAACACAGTGCTAGATAGCTGAATCATTTCACACAGACACATGTGAACGAGGGGTTCAAGTTCAGTAATAAACTCGAGTGCAATGCCGTGCCTTGCGATCGCATCGATGCCGTACCCTGTGACATCATCGATTCAGCTCGACGTGGGCACTTCTCTACTACTAAAACTACTACCAACATAGAAAGTGATGCTCTACGTGTAAAACCCTACGTATGCGAAAGCGATGCCTCTCATTACCGTCATCCTTGCCTCTTTACCGGTTTTCATAGTCAGAGTGATGCTGTGTGTCTACCTCCCTACGGATCTCATCTGTGCCCATGGAAGCAATTCGGAATGTCAACGCCACCGCAACGACATGCATCCATCATAGAAGAATACACGTTGCCTCTGGCTTTGTCTGGCTACTGCAACTTTGAAAGTCGATTTCAAAGGTTCAAAAGAAATTGGCCTATATATTTTTGAGAATCTACACTACACCCGAACAATGAGCGAGAATTGGATTTACTTAATTAAATATAGTCAAGTGTTTCATTTAAGGTGTGTCACTTCACGAGTGTGTGCAGAATGACTCGGCTTACCTAGAACATGCTGTGATGGTCTACTTACTGTCACTACCTTCCTTTAGCGGGACCCCAGTAATATCTTCATGGATACTCTACAAGAAAACGTTTGTGATTTGTCACTGGAGTTGAGAGAACGCATTTACAAAGAGTTCATCAAGATACAACTGAAACGCAAAGAACAACTTGATCCTTTACATAACCAATGTTCTAACCACTGGTACTTGATTGCTATGATAGGATTGATTCTTTTGAGATTGTTCAGATAGTTACACATTGATCAACTACCCTAGAACCAAAATGCTTTGGATGCTACAACTCCTACTTACAAGGTAACAATACTACACAGAATTCCAAAGGAAGAGTAAGAGTTTTACATGAACTAGTATCGCTTCGAGAGGAAACTTCTGTGCGACGTGAGGTGTGTGTTAGTGACTAATACATTTCGGTTCAACCTGCAGTAAAAGAGACTCTGTGCAAAAGAACGTGTGTTACCTCCAAAAGAATGACATTGCTGTGAATGACTAGTGTAGAAGAGCACATTCTGAATCTACCTCTGAAGCTGAGAGAAATGATTTACAAAGAGTTTGTCAAGATACAAGTGAAATGCAAACGCAAAGTCATTCATCCATTCATTTTAAAACTATTTTCCAAAGTATACGAAGACTAATAAATGAGGCTATTGGCCACGACCCTGCAACGACAAGTGCGTGCTTGTGTTGTAAGGCAGTCTCAGAGAAGTTTTACGATGGTTTACGGTGATAGCGCGTCAATTACTTCACATCCCTCATTAAACCAAATGCTTTTTTGACAAAGACAAGGTGGCCTTGTCGCAAATGACATATCCTTGAATCGATACTAAAACCAAAAATCAAATCATTTTGAAATCCGGAGGTAGCGGCTCTTAGGAGGATCATCATTCGTTCCATTTTTAAATGGGATCCTAATGCCTCAGCAGTCACCCCCAAGAGAAAAGCCTCTCCCAAAGACGTTCCAAGAAGAAGTACATTGATGGCAAAAACAGGTCACATCCACAGAAAAAGAAAAGTCCCAAGAAAAAGAAAAGACCCAAGATAACAGTTTCTACCCGAAAGAGAAGCAATGCTGCCAGGACGTAACCCTACACCCCAAACCACCATCCTGGGCGACAGTGTCTATAGCAACTGCTTCTACTTCGCCTTTGCTTGTGATGCTACCTAAGCCCGACTTGACAGCGTCTTTCCAAATTTGATGAAAAAATAGAAGTTCGTTTCTAAAGGAACTTCTCCTTCGGCGACGACCTCTTCTTCTTCTTTACAGGCAGCGACAGCTGATAAAAAACACCCTCCCTCAAGACCAAAGTCCAAGAGAGATCGTGAATGTTACAGAGTTTACTGGATTTATCCAAACAGAACTATCACGATGTAGTTCTCTGCAAACCCTTCTACGTCGAATGATGGCCATCATGAAGATGACCTGACGTACCGACAATCAGTGGAGACGCATTCCGGTATAAAAAAAGACCTGTGTCAGACGATTGGTTTCAATGATTTTGCTCCTGAAAGAAAAATTATGTCATGAAAGGAAGTGAACATCACTAGCACTCCCTTGCCAAATAAAGTAAAAAGAAAATTACTGCCTCCTCGTTTAGCCAAACATTGAGCTCCTTAAGAAATCCTTGATACCGCGTATGAATGTTGTTTGAATGTCTTGAAAGGACCAGGAAAAAAAAAAACGCTTAGGAAAACATAGAAACATTCTTCGCCAAATGGTCAAAACGGAAATGCCCATCAGTCAACGCGGATGAATTCTGCTCTGGCTGATAGGACCTTGCTCAAAGGAGAGATTGTTCCTTTTTTGGAGGGCTTAATGGACAAGAAGTCAGGAGGAAGAAGAGGAAAATAGAGAGGACCATTTTTCTGGAAAGACGTCATACGTGTACTTTGGAATAGCATGGAAGGACGAAAGCTGACTTTAGTGCCCGACAAACAGACCCCTAATTTATCTCCCAATCCTCATCTGACCGAGATATCAGAAACAACAGGAATTTCAGCCGTTAATGGATTGTACTGATTTGTCAGAAACAGAAAAAACTGTATCGGTACGGCCAAGTTTTACAACGTCTTCAACTCTTTTGCCAGAAAGCTTCAGAGGAAACAGGTGAAAAAGCCAATCACCATTACCCCCCCCGATCGTCTGTCTTAGACGCAGCCACATGGATGCCAGAGGAAGAAGACGCAAGAGAAATCTTTCAAATCACCGTCGGCTACCATCTCTAGTAAAACTGCAGCGTCCTTGTTGACCACTTGACCCGCTCTCCAACGAGAAGAACTCAAAGTTTTGGTTAAAAAGATGACGAGGATCCCTTCTTCGGGAGAAGTCAAAAAGAATAAAGGGAAACCAGAAGTGAGAAAACAAAGCAAGGGAAAAGTGGTCCCTTCTCCACCACCACCACCACCACCACCACTACCACCAATCTAGGGACCTACTCCCGTGGCACGTCGGACACGTGAAGCAGTTTCCAAGCCCAGCGAATCCAAGAGTAGCATTGGTGAACAGTGGGTGACTCAATGAAGAGACCCTGATGGAGAACCTTTTAGACAGCGTTTACTACAATCCTGCCCATCCTGTGGGTTCCGGAGGGGTTCAAGAGTTGTATCGTGCTGGCAGAACCCAATTGAAAAGTGTGCATTTACACCAGGTGCAGAGATAGTTACAAGAACAAGCTTTGTACACGTTACACAAACCATTCGAAGAAAAATTTCCAGGAATCGAACCAAAAGTGATGTCATCGCTCGTCAATGGCAAGCCGATTTATCCAATGTCTCTCATTTAGCAACGTACAATCGCGGTTACAAACATTTGTTTTATGTGATCGATATCTTTTCTGAATACGTCTGTGTCGCGCCTTCACTTCCAACGCGAGCTCCGAGTTAGTGCAAGCCTTAAAACTGGTGTTGAAACAAAGCGGTCTTCACCCTCTTCGATAGCTAACAGACAAAGGCACCGAATTTCTGAACCAAGCTTTCCAAATGGCACAGAAGAAAAGAGACTCCATTTTTTTTCATCACCGAGAATCCCGAACCAAAGGCAGCATCGTGGAACTTTTTCAACGCAAGTTAAAAGAACTCATGTGCAAATATTTTACACATCAACACACCCTCAAGTACATCGACGTCTTACCGCGCCTGGAAAAGCTTATGACCAATCTTACCATCGGAGCATGGGATGCGCCCCCGAAGAAGTGACTCCTGACAACGAAGTGGTTGTGTTTGAGCGATTGTGGTACGTACCCTACTGCCCCCAAGAGACTGGACTGTTGACGACGTGAGATTGTGTGCGCATTGGAAAAACGAAACGTACCTTCGACAAAGATTACCACCGAACTTGATTACCGAATTATTTCGTGTCACTGGACTGATGTCACATGTTTATTAAAAGATACAATTTTGCTGCATGCAGATCTTTCCGGAAAAAAAAAAAAAAACTGCGTACAATTTAGACACATCCTGGTAAGTGGTACCAGTCATACTCAGCGCGAATTTCAAAATGGCCACAGGACAGAGGGTTGTGCTTTTCAACGTGGATTTAAAATCACCAAACATAGGATTTACTCCGGAAATATAATGCACATGCCACCAAAAGAACCCTTCACCGGACGGTAGCTCCACAGCCGCGAGTAATACCGGTAAGTGTATAAATGTATACCAATGTGTGCAGCCAAAATTTACTGCAGATTTCTGCATGTTTGAATGAATAGGTGATATTATCGCCTAAACTACCAATCAATATCATCATGGGGGAGGGGCTGATTTATCGGCCTGGGTGGAGTATATCGTGATGGGAAACACAGCCGCTTCGTTACTGAAAGTTATTCATCTAAAAGTGGATTCTGCCATCGTTGCTTATGAGGAAGTGGAAATACATATTACGTTCACCGTGAATTTGTAAATCCTCAATAATTGCCTGTCAGTGAGTCGTATTTCGATAGTGTCAACATTGGTATAAAAGGAAATATGGGATAAAATATTCCATTCTCGAAAGTATACGTCACTGTAAGTCATGTATCCTGTGTACCAAGGAGTCGCTCGACAACGAGGACATAGTTTAGGTGATATGCTGAAATCTGTTTTTCGTTCGATGGCCCCGTCTTAAAACCGATGGTGACACGAGGATTGTACGATTTGAAAGATGCAGCTTTGACACAAGGAATAAAATTTCTCCAAAATATCATTATCGACAAAGAAAATCCCAAAGAAGCCTTCTTGAGAGTAGGCAAAAATGTGTTGCTTCAAACTGGAAAAGACACTTTGGCTTGATTGGACTCTATAAATGCTCTGCACTCTGCTGACCAAGGCATTATTTCCTCAGTCACACCACAGCAAGGACAAGACCAAAAGACATTGAGTCTCCTGTTCTGCTAAGCATCTGGGTGAAAACAAAATTACAGCATTGACCCACGAACATCGTACTGGATGTCAAAACGATCATCCCACTGAAATTCAACACGACAAATGCATGGTGATGAGCCAAGAAGAAATCTTGGAATGGTATCTGGAAGACGCTTGGGGTCGTATCTCGAAAGAGAAAGCTTTGCATCTCTGGTATAAAGACTTGCGTGACTAATTTTCATCTCCGTTGACTTCTCTGGAGATCCAACGTATCGATGCTCTCTTTCCACAGAGTAAGGGGCCGCCGCATAAAGAAAACGTCAGGACTGAATTTAAGACTTATTAACTCTGAAAAAAAGAAAACATGGATACCTGGGAACTTCATTACTTTCTGACGCACTGTTCGTACATAGCTTCTTGGAATACCGTCATATGTGCTAAAGATGAACTTCCTCATCGCAAACCTAAAGACATTCAAGCCTATGTCATCAACACTGACGAGAGTCATAAACCAGGAACCCATTGGGTGGCAGTCTAATATCCCAACAATCACAATGTGGAATATTTTGATTCTTATGGATCCCCGCCTTTGGAGGACGATATCATTGACTTTATGAGAAGAAATGCAGAGTGGACTCGAGTCAACGATGTAAGATTACAAGGAATATATTCCATTGTGTGTAGACAATATTGTGTGTATTTTTTTCACCATCTTAGTAGTCTTGGATATCCGTTACAACATTTAGAGATTGATTTTGATAAAGAGTATGCTCGACAAGATGATAAAGTAGAAAGATGGTTTTGTGGACATTATAGTTATCTTTTGTCTTTAGCTAGGAAACAGTGTGCATCGATGGCCCCAGGACCTAAATCAGTGGAATTCGAGTTTGAGGCAAACAACGTTGTCAATCTTGTCAATATGTTCCTGTTTGAACAATTGTTGACTTGTTGATTTGTATTGGACAGGTTTATTGTTATGAATAAAAATTGTTGAACTTTTGAAAAACTGGTGTATGTTGTTTTTTTTATTTTTTATATTGATACTGTTTAAATGTATGTTATTTTACTTCTCTAATCCATCTGGGTCGTGTTTTAGCTAGAGTTGAAACTGAAGGGATGTTTACCTTCAGGTACGCACTTTAGGCATGCCAGTGGGAAAATTTGTCAGTCTGTTCATCCATCATTGTTGTGTCTTGATTTTCTAAAATCTGGACAAATACTCACACACGCATACACTCACACCATAGAGTGATGGGTAGAAGAGTTTTGAATAGTGTTTGTATGGGGTGTTGAATGGTATCGATGGTGTGATGGATAGTATTTTTGTGGTGTAAGGGATAGTGTATTTTTTGACATTTCATCTTCTTTTACATTCTAAGCTAAGACAAGGCGTTGTGGGTTTTGTGTATGGGGTGTTGGATGGTATATAAGGTATGTGAGATTATATTTTTAATTGGATTTCATCTTCTTCTCTTACACTCTAAGCTACCACAAAGCACTTTGGATAATATGTGCTTGTTTGTGTATGTATGGGATGTTGGATGACATAGGTGGTGTCGTGGATGGTATGCTTGTGACATTTCATCTTCTCTTATACTCTAAGCTAACACAAGGCGTTTATAATTGTTTGTATAGGGTGTTTGATGGTATAAGTGGTATGTGAATGTATGTCGGTTGAATTTCATTTCCTTCTCTTACACTCTAACAAAAGGCGTTGTGTGTGTGTGTGTGTGTGTGTGTGTGTGTGTTCTATGCTGACAATTCAAACTTAAAACTCTTTACCATTACCCTACCCCTTTGACCCTATAAACCTTTCTGCTCCATAAATTGTTTTGTCCCCATAAAATTTTCTGTCCCCAAAGTGTCGCTTCCATGTTAAATTTCCATTGTCCCCATAAACACTTTTGTACCCATAAACCCTATGGTCACATTTAACATACGTTTTCCATTGCATACCTAGAGTAGCACATAATGAGGTCAATTGTTCCCACCCGACTGAGGTCAGCCACTTGTAACACTGTTCCCATTTTTCCCCAGGGCCCAGTACCGTGACGTCACCCATATTAAATGTCCCATTGTCCCAATAGATTTTCAGTGTACTTTTCAATGCATTGTCCCATTTTCCCCAATCACCCCAATTACTAATTTTATCTTCGGTATTGAACTTTTAAGAACTTTTATTTCCCTTTATTTTATTTTATTATTTACTTTGTTTGATGGGTGTAATTTGGGTGATAGAGTTTACAGCTTAGTCTTACTTCAGAATAAAAAAAAAAAAGAGACAAAAACAAAAAATAATCTTATATCTCCGCTTGCATCTTCGTTAGCCAAGGTTCCGATAACTCTCTGTAGATAGGGTTATAGGAACCTGGGTTAGCGAAGCTGTCTTCGCTTGGTCATTTTCAATTCCTTGTTTTCAGAGATAACTTGTTGAAAAAAACCCAGAACCTTATTACATTTTATATATTTTGTGACTCATTCATTGCACTCTGAGAAGCTGGTAGCCCTATTATCTAGACCCAATTTGGAATAACTGCTAAAGATAGAGTCCTTTAGACTAATTCATGCTGTTTTTCCGAACACATGGGAGCAGTCATTGTTAGCTATGTGATCAGAGCAAGTGCAATTTCCATAAGTAGAGTATCCAAAGAATTTCAACCATAGTACATGAATGTAACATTGAGGTATGTCGACCTTCACTCCAATGGGCATGTTGATCCTCTAAATAGAACTGATCGGTTTTGGTGGCGCTCTACAGTTTCATAGTAAATTTTTAAACAATAGGAATTTACCAATGTCCTGACTGGTTATACTGAATATTTTAAAAGAGACTGTGAATATCTTAGTCATTGTTGAAAGAACTTTTAATTCCCTTAATTTTGGTGCATGATTGATGGGAGTAATTTGTGTTATAGAGTTTACAGCTTGGCCTTACTTCAGATATGCAACTATCAAAAATTGCTAGCTCCGCTAGGTCATTTTCACTTCTTGAGCTTCAGAGATAACTTATAAAAAAAGAGCCTTTAATTTTTTAATTTATATATTTTGTAATTCATTCATTGTACTTTCAGAAGCTTGTGTTGTCTATAAAATTTGTTTTCCCTGCTTTAATAACTGCTGAAGACAGTGTTCTTTAGACAAATTCAGTCTTATTTTTCGAGCACATTGGAGCAGTCATTTTTGTAAATTATGAGTTTAGATCATGTACAATTTCCACAAGTACAATATCCAAAGAAATTTTAGTAACAATATATGAAAGAAAGATATAGATATGATAGGTATGCAACATTCTCTCCACTGCGCATGTTGCAAATGTAAACTGCATCTTACACCCGTCACCCTCTCGATCATTAGAGCGCCCTCTTTGAACAATACCGGATCTTATGAAGCTTGAGTGAGCTGTAAATTAATCAATTTGCGGTATGACTAAAATGCGAAAAGTTACGAAAAGTACGAAAAGTTACGAAAAGTAACGAAGAGTTACATAAATAATGCGAAAGTTTCGAAAAGTTATCTTCGATGGCTAGAGGTTCATTTAAAATTATAGTAAAAAAATAAAATAGAGACAAACACTCATACATACAATTACATTTTTATAAAGGATATACAACATATCAATTTTTTAATTAACATTTTATACAATTTTATATAGTGCCCTGGTATTAAGGCCATTAGGATACAAAGTATCTAACTTATGAATCCAATAACTTTCTTTCATGAGTCTATTCATGTCTCCATGCACAATATCTATTGGCATTAAAGAAAAATCGAGTAGAGAGTGATTATTGGTATTAAATGTATTGAAGTATTAGTGGAGAACTGAGGATCTCTATAATTGTTTATATGAAAGCGATGATTATTCATTATCTTAACTTGTTGAAGTGTTTGTCCAACATATTGCATGTTACATTTTTTTTTACAGGTTATCAAATAAATCACATCAGTTGATACGCAGTTAGTGTTATAACGTAGAAAAAAATACTTCTTTTGTATTGGCGCTGCTAAAAGAAGTACTTTCTCTTATATTTTGGAAATATGTTTTGAATTCATTCAACGAATTTTGTAATTGACAATCATCGGAAATAATGCGTCTGTGTCTGTATCATTTAGCCTGGCTATATGGTATACCGTTTTTACATGACATGGCCTGGCTATATGGTGCACCGTTTTTACATGACATGGGATGACATGAAGAATATTCCACGTATTGGTGGATATTAGTTTCCTTGATATGAATATTTGTAGAGATAGTGTTATCAATATTTTTATTACATCTATTTCCAAAAATGAAACATGCGTACTAATCCAGTTTAAGTAAATTTAATCGTCGGGTGAGCATGATTAAGCGATCAATGATTTTTTTTAGTTCTTCTGATGAAGGGTTCCAGATCATCAAGATGTCATCTAAAAATCTAAATCAAACAGACGGATTAAACTTTTCATTTTGAAGAAAATCTTTTTCTAATTTACCATAAAAAGGGGAGCTTATGAAGGAGCCATAGGACTACTCATTGCCGTACCCATTATTTGTGTGCAATTTGTATTTATTAAATTGGAAATAATTATTTTTCAAGATAAGTTTTATTATTTTACAAATATCTTCACTAGATAGTGTGCTATTATTAGGATTGTTATCAAGAAAATATTTATACGCTTCAATACCATTCTGTATGCGGAATGTTGGTATATAGTGATGTTACATCTAATGATACCAGGATTGAGTTATCATAAAGCTGTGGAATAGACTTCAACTTCTTAATGAAATCAGTAGTATCTTTAATGTATGAAGGAAGCGATTTCATTAAAGGTTGTAAAACATTAAAGAATTATGAAGCATATAGTATTTGCGAAATTAATTGCACAGAATTATCGGCATTTGTGTTGTTTTTTTTAATCCCAATTCTAAATTCTAAATTTTAAAATTATATATATATATATATATATATATATATATATATATATATATATATATATATATATATATATATATATATATATATATATATATATTGACCGACCCGACTATTTTGATTTAGATTTTCAGTTTCAGTTAATACTTCTGTTTCGCAAATTAAATTATATTGTGCAATAACTCGTTCTACATAGGATTTAATATATCTTATTGAACTCCGCTACAGATGCAGCATCGAACTTGTCCTAAACAAGGACAAAATTCAGAAACATCCCATGTATTCAGGCTTTTTACTGTGCTCGCCTGGCTTTCGCGATGCATGTCTCGAATGTCCAGTTCTTGGAAAGCCTGTATCAGTTTTTTGTATGATGGCCTTATCAAATTTGTTAAATTTGAAAGTAGAATCAGTGCACCCTGCAATGAATGGATCGAAGGATTATAGCTTTGTCAAACTGAATTGTGTATTTACACCAATGTTCTATGATCCAGAGAAACCAACCATAACCATCATGTGGACAAACACAAATACTGCAAGCAAGAACGGCTTCGTCAAGAAAAGAAAAACACTGTGGATTCCCAACCACTTTGTACCCCTGGTTTCACTGACTCAAAAGTCCGAGCGCATAGGGTTGACATCGAATGATATTGAGATCACTGCCTCACCCAAATCCCCAAAATCGGCGGTCAAGTCTCACGCTGAACGTATCCGTGAAACCGGGGTGGGATCTACAACATGGTCGGATGAGACTGCTATGGAAGACATTAAAATTTCACCATCCCAATCAAATTCAGAAATAGAAGACAATCAGAGATACGCGCTCACCAGAAGTGTGTGATTCTGAATTAAATGACGATTGCACGTACGTTCCAAATTTATCTGCAATACAGAAAGAGACATCTCCAATATAAACAGGAAGACAATCATTAGAAGTTCCTGTTCCTGACATAAACTTTGAACAAATACTCAGTTCACAAACAGACATCATTGCAACAGATTCCGAAAAAAGACGATGAATTATAGCTTGAGGAATTTGTGCCAGGTCCTTTACAGAAGTTCATGGATTCAATTCTGTCATGGACGTGATGAAAGATCCACAAGTTGTTCTACAAGAGATCCCATCTGGAAGAAAAGACTGCATGTATTTTATTATCCATAACGTCGACAACATCATGAAACGTTCTTCGGGGGAAAGATTCGAGTTCTGGGACGACTTTGGCGCTTGGGCCAAGTGTGCATCACCATCCACAACATTTATTGAAAGAAATGGCCCTCTCTTGATGATTGTTAAACGCCAAGATGTGTACTGCGTCGAGAGAAAAATCAACAAAAAGCGCAAATGATCTTGTACAAAAAACAGACGTTGACACCCACCAAGAAAGACTAAACGAATTACGTTCCGTTATCGATGACAAAGACTCGCATGCCTGCGAAAGAAAGTGACGAACCTACTTTGATACAAGACTGTATCCAATGCTCAAAGAACACGTCATAGATCCGGTCAACAACGGCAAATTTACAAGTAATGGGCAAAGAACAACTCCGAGAGTGCAAATTACATCCTAAAATCGGCCACAAAATGGAAGCTAGCTGAATTACCAAAGTTTGTCAAATTGCTTCAGCAATTAGTGACCAGTGAGCAGGAAGAGAGATGTCGTTTCCTAAGAAACATGGGTAATTATCGCCTCAGTGAAAGATATTTGCACTACCTTGTCGACATTGATCACTGGGCCAGGATGAGGGAAGAACAACGGGATAAACAAACAAAAAGATTTCTCACTGACTGCGGTAAAGACCATCCAAATATGATGTACTCAACAGATGGCAGAAGAACTGCAACCAGAACTCCTTCTGCAGGTCAGAAGCCGAACCAAATTCGAAGAAAGCGGCCAGAAAGGTCTAGAACACCATCGAATAAGCCAAGAGTAGTGTAGTGGGATAGATTAGCCCTCATCATGCCAAAGAAGGAAAATCAGCCTGGGACCCTTTCGCCCCACGATTTTTAGGCCCAAAACCACAGCCTGGGACCGAATAGCTCCAATGGGAATTTTGTATAGCGACTAGCACACGCTGGGACTGTATAGCGCCAAGAGGAATGGAACAGGTAGGGTGACGTCACGGTACTCGCCATTGGCAACAATGTAGCAATGTAGTACTGTGACGTCATGCCACCTGTATCATTTCTATAGACAAACACGAATCAGTCGCGTTCGTGTTTTTAGTAGATTATGTTTTATATATTTGTTTTTTTCCCCAATCTATCCTACACAAATTATAAAATCGACTAATCAAATTTTTTAGGGAAGAGAGAGAATAAATATCTACACAAATTATAAAATCGAATAAAAATTTTTTTTAGGCAAGAAAGAATTAATATCTTTTCGAGGCAATGGAGTGGCCCTGAAAAGGGCCGTTGTTTGTTATGTTAACACCATTTCGTTAACATAGAGGGCATCGCATAGGTCTTCTTCTCTTCCTCAAACTTCGTCTAATCTCTGGTCCATAAACCAGAACTCTCTTCAGACAGCCTTGTCTTTCCACATAAGTCTTTCTTTTCCAAATGCTTGTCTCGGTGATCCTAACGATTCTCCATGCTGATCTGACATACATGGGTAAGTTCGTGCGGAAAAACAACGACGATACGAAAGTAGACGATTCAACGTTGGTCCACATCTTTGTGACAAGAACAGGAAGGGAATGAAGTGAACCGCATTTATTTGTAGTGGAAGATCGGATCGAAACGGATTGAAATTGTTCACCAATCCCAACACGCGTTACAAAATTCAGTCACTTCGCGGAGTCTGTCTTCCAATCCGAAGAGAGCTACCTGTGACGTCACATTCCCTATATAGGTGCGCTAGCGTCTGTGCGCAGTGAATCGATGCGACATTGTGTTGTTAAACATGACGGAAACTAAGAAGACGATGAATTGGGGTGCACCGGCTGTGGAGACGAAAAGCGATGGCATAGCAGTGGCTACCAAAGTTAACACAGCGCTACTTCCAGAAGAGGTTGATTTTAACTGGGATTTAGTAGATTTTTTCTCTTCTTCGCAAGAATTTGTTCCGGTACCAGCACCTTCGCCACTTTCTCCTTCTTTACCACACGTCGACGATTTTAAACAAAGAAAGAAAGAAGAATTGGAGAAATTTTTACAGCAGCAGAAAGAGGCAGAACAAGCATTTCTCCTTCAAAAGCAACAGCGAGAAGAAGAAGAGGTAAGAAGGAAGCAGTAGAGAAGAAACAAAGGCTAGGAGAGAAGGAGAACAGTGAAAGTCAAACGGTAACGGTACTCTTGGACATTTTGGCCGAGTTAAGAAGTCTGAAACAAATGTATCAAACTTCTTTATTACGACCCAAGAGAAAAAGAATTTCCCGAGCCAAACAGCCTAACCCTGTTACTACACCAGAGATACCACCCCTAGTGATTTCTACTAAATCATTGACAGGAGCAAGTCCAGAAGTAGGCCTTGGCCGTGGCAAAGGCTTAAGGCAGTTAAAGCGGATTGCTTCTCGTTCCTGAGTTTGTTCTAAGAAAAAAACCAAACACCCAACGGTCCTTTTCAGGGCCACTCACTTCTTTCGAAAAGAGAGACTATTCATTTTGCCAAAATCAATTTAAACTCAAAATCTCTTGTTTAACCCTATGATGTACGTGTTGTGAGTGTATTATTCTAAACAATCAAAACCAAGAGACACTTACGTTTTTTCAGTCTGGTCTATTCTGATACAAATTTGTACAATTCAATATCACAACATAACACAACACAACACTTTTAAAAGGTTCACAGACTTCGTCTGTCTTTTTTTCTTTCACTCTCTCTGTTTTTTCAATTTCTTCACTTTTACACTTTTTTCCTCTTCTTCGTCTTCTTCTTCCTCACATTTTTCTCACATTTTTCTAGTCTTCTTTTCTTTTCTGTCTTTTCTTTCTGAACGTGACGGGGTTCTTCCTTTGCAGAGGGCACCTCTTTTTCTTCTTCCTCCTCCTGCTCCTGTTGTTTCTTAGGGCACTCTGAAGACCAATGTCCTCTCTCTTTACAATGATAACAGATATCTTGACTTTTGTCTCTTCTGACACTGGTCTTGCATTTATGACGATCTGGACATTCTGTAGCCCAATGCCCTTTCTTCTGGCAGATATAGCAAGTATCTTGACTTTTATCTCGAAAGGAGGGAGAGTAGTCCGTCGGCATGTCTGAAGAAAACTTTCGTATGACACCTCGCAAAGCTCTAATCAGAAGTTCAATGTGTGTGGGTTATTCCATCGTGCTGATCGGCTTGAGAGTGAAATGAATACTGAGAGGGAAGTCACCAGCCCGTTATATATGCACTGAGTCTAACATGGATATGTAGGGGTCCATGGCGTTTCAAATGTAGTCATTTGACTTTTTGCAGTCAAGATGAAACGATCGCATTATTTCGTAAAGAAAGGAAAAGAAAGTAAGAGGCAGAAACGTGATTTATCGCCTCGCACAGTAGCTGAAGTCTTGGCTCAAATTCATGCCAGAGATTTTGAAGATGAGAAGAATGAACCAGAATCTAAGCCCAGAGAGTCTACACTCAGTCAAAGTCCATCACTACCAGTAAACCCTGAAAAGTACTACCACATTCGAGAGACGGACAAACGCTCCTCCAGAAAATTTAGAACTACGGCCTACACGTACGCGGTGAAGTTTAAAGATTTCAAGTCCGACGTACCGTTGGAAAAAGCAGAAGGGTTCATCACTGATGTGTGGGATTCTTTGTTAACTACACTGAAACGGCAATGTCAAGCCAAAGAAGACGATCGCTTGAGACTTTCTATTCATCACGACAGTTTGAAGTCCCCCGTTTGGATCAAGTTTAGCAGCCCACCAGAATTCACACCTTCTAAAGTCATGGACAAGATTCAACACGTACAACAATCCAACGACAAGTTTCACATCACCGACGGAAAAGCGACACTGTTCATGACCCATGTGTCTCTTCCCCAAGGGACAGGACATTGCAAAAAAAAAGGTGATCTTGGTAGACAACCTTCGCAGCACCAAAAAGAGCCTCGTCCAAATTAACAACCCTCAAGACCAGATGTGTTTAGCCCGTGCCATCGTGGTGGGACGAACGTATGCCGACAAGAACGACACGGCAGAATGGAAAAGAGCCTGGAAAACTATTCGACGATCGAATCGAACCAAACAACAAAGAGAAGCAGAACTCCTGTTACAGCAAGCGGGGATATCCAAAGACACACACTGCGGCATTCCAGAAATCCAAAAGCTGCAAGACGTCTTGGCTCCACGCTACACCTTGAAAGTGCACCCTCAAGAAGTGCGCGGACCGCTGTTGTTTCGAGGCAAAAATTTCAAAGACGGAAAATACATTCACGTGTATCATCACGATGAACATTTTGATGCCATTACTAGTATCACTGGATTCCTGTCATACGGTTATTACTGTGAGAAATGTGACTATGGCTATGACAATCGAGAGCAACATAAGCATTGCGGATCGAAATGTGAGGGATGTTTAGCCTCTAAGTCCTGTCTGGACGAAGGACAAGAACTAGTGCATTGCCCAACTTGTCAGCGCACGTTTGTCAGTCCAATTTGTTACCAACAACATCTAAAGACGCAAGGTTCGCAGCAGAAATGTGCCTGTCAACTCCTGAGATTGTGCCCTACTTGTGGTCAAGGCATACTTACCAATAATGCCAAGGCGCACGTCTGTTCAGGAAAGAAACGATGTCATATTTGTTACCAAATCGTGGACTTGGAACACCAATGCTACATTCAAAATTACCAATCCCATCAGGAAGAAGATAATGACCAGAAGAAAGGGAATTTCATCTTTTTCGATTTCGAATGCATGCAAGAGACTGGTATTCACATTCCTAATTTCTGCGTGGCTCATCGAGCGTGTGAGAAGTGCATCCAAGAGCCTATCTTGACTCATTGCCCTCACTGTAGCAAGATTCCTGGAGGACGTGAAAAAATCTTTCGGAGACCGAACACGCTAGCCGATTTCGCCCAACGGATCTTAAACCCTACTGACGAAACGTGGAGCCAAGAAGACATCGAACGTTACGGAGATTGTCATCGCTATGCTACGGTGATGGCTCACAATTTCTCGGGATACGATGGACAGTTTCTGTTGAGATACTATACGGAACAAAGTACCGAACGTCCGAAAGTGACTTTGAACGGAGCCAAAATCATTTCCATGCAAGTGGGTCAAGTGCAGCTTAAAGATTCGATGAGTTTTTTGGCCATGCCTTTGAGTCGCATGCCTAAAACGTTTGGAATGACAAAAATGGTCAAAGGCTATTTCCGCACTTTTTCAATACCGAATCCAATCAACACACCGTTCTACCCCATTTGCCTCAGGCTCACTACTACGACCCCGACAACATGCGTACCGAACAACGAGAAACTTTCAACGCTTGGTACCAGACTCACGCCTCGGACCCTTTCGACTTTCAGGAAGAAATGTTAAAATATTGTCGTTCCGACGTAGACATTTTACGGCGTTGCTGTGAAAAATTTCGAGAAGTGTTCATGGAACACGGAGGGATCGATCCTTTGAAAGAAGCCTGCACCATTGCCAAAGCGTGTTCCTTAGTGTATCGCCAACGATTTATGCCCGAAAACACCCTAGCTGTCATCAGTCCTCAAACACCCAATTTTGTCAAACGTCAATACTCGGTCAAAGCCCTACGCTGGTTACATTACTTGTGTGACAAGGAAGACAAATGGATCCAACACGCTGGCAACGGAGGAGGCGAAAAAGCCATCGGAAGGTATTCAGTGGATGGCTGGGACTTGGAAAACCCCAAGATCGTGTACGAGTTTAACGGATGCTTATTTCACGGATGTCCTATCTGCTACCCTCAACGTAACGCTAAAAATCAGTTTTTACAACAGACCATGGAAGACTTGTACCAGACCACTTGTGAGCGACTCTTGAAGTTAGAAAAGCAAGGATACCAGGTGGTAGAAATGTGGGAACACGAGTACGATCAGCGATTGAAAACCGATCCCGAGTTTAAGCGCATCGTGGAATGTTACAAGCTGGTAGACCCACTGAACCCAAGGGACCGTTTGTATGGAGGACGGACGAATGCCACCTGTTTGCTATACCAAGCCGACGAGGAGAAAGGAGAGGAAATCAAATACTTGGACGTGTGTTCTCTGTATCCGTACGTGTGCAAATATTGTCACTTTCCCGCAGGGCACCCACAATTGCTGACGGAACACATTGACGTGGACAATATTCGACAATACGAAGGATTGATCAAATGTAAAGTCTTGCCTCCCACGTACTTGTACCATTCCGTTTTACCACATCATTGCCAAGGAAAACTGATGTTTCCCCTTGCCGTACTTGTTCCGAAACGTGCAACCAAGACCAACCTTGTCAGCACACTCAGGAAGAACGCGCCTTGACGGGAACGTGAGTCAGCGTCGAATTGTTTAAAGCTCTGGACTTGGGATACCAATTGTTAGAAGTGTACGAAATTTACCACTTTCCCAAGACAGAAAAATACCACAAGGGCGACGAGACTCAGAAAGGCATTTTTGCAGACTACGTGAATGCCTTTTTGAAACTGAAACAAGAAGCTAGCGGCTATCCTTCCTGCTGTCACTCTCCCGAAGACAAAAGAATTCAAAGAGAAATACTGGGAGCAGGAAGGCATCAGTTTAGACCACGTGGAGAAAAACGAAGGAAGGCGATCGTTTGCCAAAGTGATGTTGAATTGTTTGTGGGGCAAAATGTCACAACGACCGTATTTACCCAAGACGGAGTATTTGACAGAACCTTCCCGCTACTTTCAGATGATTCACGACAAAACCAAATACATGAAACACGTGGACGTCGTTCGTGAGGACTTGATCTTAGTCAATTACGAAGAAGAACTGGACTTTGTAGAAGCCGATGAATTTGGAAATGTCATGATTGCGGCTTACTTGACAGCCCATGCTCGCTTAAAACTGTACGAAGCTTTAGAACTGTTAGGAGATCGTGTGCTGTATTTTGACACGGACAGTTGCATCTATATCGGTCGCCTGGGTCAACCTCACCCTGTCATCGAAGGAGACCGTTTAGGAGCCTGGACGAACGAGCATCCCGACGATAAGATTCTAAGTTTTGCAAGTGGCGGTCCCAAAAATTACGGCTACGAATACCGTAACCCACAAGGAGAAGTGTTCACGGAGTGCAAAGTGAAAGGATTGACTCTCAATTATCGCACCAGTCAACTGGTAAACTTTGGCGTCTTGAAAGAAGCCTTGCAGTCTGGAGAGGATGGAAATTTTAAAGTGACCACCCACGAACCGCACAAGATTGTACGTTTACCCACACACGAAATCGTTAGCCGGCCCTTGGAAAAAGTCTATCAAATCGTGTACCAGAAGCGAGTACGGCTTCCCAATCACTTTACTTTACCGTACGGTCACACTGATATTGGCGAGCATATAAAAAGGGACAACATTCAAGACTGATAGTTCATTGTCACTACAAACGCCAAGCCAGAAAAAATGAATTCTTTCAAACAGCAAGTATCCAGCAAGAGTAAACTCGAGTACGATGCTGTGCCTTGCGATGGTAGGGATGCCGTACGCTATGACCTTAGCGATTCAGTACCACATCATCATGGGAACTTTGCTATAACTACTACAACCATACTACCATGGAAAGTGATGCTGATGTTATCGCACACCTTTTCACTTTACTGGTTTTCATGGTGGATGTCATCCTAATGAAACCATGCGACTACCACCCTAGGGATGTCATGTAAAACTGAGCAGACTCCTGCATATTTCACCGTACCCTCATCGAAATGAACCTGTGAAAGACGAATATTCGTTCCCTGTGCGTTTGCCAGAATACTGTGACTATGAAAGTCGGATCCAAACCTTCCAAGGAAAATGGCCAAAATATCTGGGAGGACCTACTCCCGAAGAATTAGCTAGAGCTGGATTTATCTACTTGGGCGAAGGGGATAAAGTCAATTGCTTTAGTTGTGGTGTGTCACTTCACCCGTGGGAGAAGAAAGATTGCGCTTACCTGGAACATGCTCGATGGTCTCCAGATTGTCACTACCTACCTTTAGTGGGACCTCGTCATTGAAGTGGGCCTACCATGTCGTGGAAGAAACTGGCTACGGAGCTAGGAGTCAAACACTGGACAACCCCTAGACAAGTATTTAAACCCCATGTAGAAAATAGTCTTCAAACATTACCAATCGAATTGCAAGAGAAGATCTACAAGGACATTTGGCAGGGACTTGCCAGAGCCAAAGCTCAATTAGTGACTGTAGAACTTTTGTGTCGAGATAAACACTCACTCCTTTACTGGTGTGTGTGTGTGGTGTGTGTGTGTGTGTGTGTGTGTGTGTGTGTGTGTGTGTGTGTGTGTGTGTGTGTGTGTGTGTGTGTGTGTGTGTGTGTGTGTGTTTTGCGTTCGCGTTCGTTGGTGAGGATAGTAGATATGTGTGTTTTTTCTTCTCATCCCGATTGTGTAGATAGTAGATAGGTGTGTTTTTCTTCTCATCCTGATTGTGCGGATAGTAGATATATGTATTTTTTCTTCTCATCCTGATTGTGTGGATAGTAGATAGGTGTGTTTTATGCTTTCTCGTTCGTTGGTGTGGATAGTATATAGGTGTGTGTTTTATGCTTTCTCGTTCGTTGGTGAGGATAGTATATCATATGAGAAGTGAGTGTAAGGGATGTTTTCGTTCACGTCCGTGCTTGACGTATATAACGCGGAACGCTCGTCAGTCTGGCTACCCACGTTCACTAGTCAACAACTTCAAAAGAAAAAATGAATTTGTTTAACGAGTTAAGAGACGGCTATTTTTGGATGATGGATGCAGCCTACGCGGTGGAAAGCTAGAATAGGAATGGAAATATCCAGACAGCCAAGACTTTGTGACCGGTCAAGTCACTAGCCTGAAAGTAGCTAGGGATCAGGTGGCAGGGATGATAGAAGAGGAGGTGGAAAAATAAGAGGCTTCATCCATCGTAAATATGTGAGAGTGGGGACACTGAAAGACGCACTTGATAATGTCATCCAAGTGAGATGCTTTTTAGAAGAGCAAGCCAATTTTACGGAGTGGTCTTTTGTCCTGTGGGGATTAGAAAAATTAAGGAAATCTGAAGACCTCATGAGAAAAGTGATGAAAGAAGAGGTAACGAAAATCAAAGACACCTGGACAAAAGAGAGAAAGGAGAAGGAAAACCAAAAAAAGAAAGAGGAGTTTGATAAACTAAATCAAAACTGGATAAAGGTACAGGAAAAGTTTAGAGAGATGGGACATCCTGACTGGATTCCAGACGAAGAAAAGAAAAAGAAGAGGAAGGGAATTATTGGAAAAGTGAAGAACTGGTGGAAAAAATGGAGACAATAGAAGAAAAACCCAAAGGCCCTTTTCAGGGCCACTCCATTGCCTCGAAAAGATTTATTCTTTCTTGCCTAAAAAAAATTTAAAACCCTACTCTACTAAAACACGAACGCGACTGATTCGTGTTTGTCTATAGAAATGACACAGGTGGCATGACGTCACAGTACTACATTGCTACATTGTTGCCAATGGCGAGTACCGTGACGTCACCCTACCTGTTCCATTCCTCTTGGCGCTATACAGTCCCAGCGTGTGCTAGTCGCTATACAAAATTCCCATTGGAGCTATTTGGTCCCAGGCTGTGGTTTTGGGCCTAAAAATCGTGGGGCGAAAGGGTCCCAGGCTGATTTTCCTTCTTTGGCATGATGAGGGCTAATCTATCCCACTACACTACTGCCAAGTGAAAACGCAAACTCTAATGTGCAGTCTATATAAAGAAGTTATATAGCCACACCAGGTGCCGACTGTGGTCACATGATACTCATGTGAATTTTAGCTAATATTCGGACAAAATATCAACAAAATATGGTGCATGGACGCTCGTGAAAAACAGTAAAATAAAAACACCACTACCATTAATAACAATATCCGAAGAAAAATGAAAATTTAAAAGCGAAACAAGAATAAAAACAAAAACGAGAGACAATATTTTACATAAATGCTCATGTTTAAATTTAAAATATGTATGCCGTTTGAAAGAAATCTACAAAATAAAGATTTTAGAAGCACTTTTCGCACCCGTTTTAACTTTATTTTTCGAAGCCAAAATCAAGATTTTATAGCAGTTTCAAAAAATATATTTACACTGATGCAATTGAAGATAACGAAAACCTTTGCTATTACTTACTTGTTTTAATTAAACAAATGTCGAGAAAATGACTTTGCTGTAATTTTGAGCGATCGAAATTTGGATTTCAGTTACGATATTAACCTTTCGTAGCAGTTTTGGAAACAAAATTTCTTCTGAAACAGTATCAAATAAAGGAAATCTTTCGTATGGCTAATAGTTAATGTAATTTTAGACATAGTATATTAAATAATCAGTTCAAGGCAACTTTTCTCGTCTTAGCTTACATTAATATTTGTATTTTTCCCCACCTTTTTTTTATAATTTATCTTAAGTTTTTGTAACTTTTCTCAACTTTTCGTAACTTTTCTCAACTTTTCGTTACTTTTCGCACTTTTCGTAACTTTTCGTGACTTTTTGCACTTTAGTCACACCCAATCATTTGAGGTGCTTTCATTTTGTCCCTTTTGTTAAATTCGATCCAGAATGTCAACAGAAAACAAACGCCATCCATTTTAGACATAAAAAGGTAAATGAATTTGAAATTGAAGTAACCTTTTAGAATTCACTTTTAGAGCATGAGACCAGTTTTAAAATACGCTTGTACAGTTTGGGACTCCAGTCTCAAAAGACTGAAGTATTACAGGATGAACTTAAAATTCAAAGCGATGAACCAGATCGCTG
>JAECUM010006764.1:0-81836 GCA_016617855.1 Megalonaias nervosa | reverse complement strand
TGTTACCTTCATTTTTAACAAAAATTGGTTATGATCATGACTTGCAAAAAAAGAAGAAAAATAAAACAGTACACAGATTAGACCAGTGATTAGTTTTGGGGTGTGGCTGCATTGAGGGTAGTGAATCTAAGTGTAATTCTAACTGCTGGGAAGATAAATTGTGTTACCTGGATAGCAAAATGTGTACAAAGCGTAATAGATATGGTCATAACAAAAGTATTATAAAGTTGTTTGGTGCCATATTAAAAGTGACCTGACCAGACATAAATCCAAATCGATATTATATTATATGGATACGCGAAGAGTAAGAGTAGAGGAAGATTTATCGAAATTTACTGAAACATTTTAATCCGTTAGATTTTTAAAGGTTCGAAATTCAGTCGTAATGGTATTTGCTGACTGGTTGTGGCTGAGACCACTTGCAAGGTTTAGTCATTATGCGGTTGTTGATTGGCTGTGGCTGAGACCACTTATAAGATTTAGACATTATGGTATTTGCTGATTGGTTTAGGCTGAGACTACTTGTAATTTTTATGCATTATGAGATTGATGATTGGTTGTGGCAGAGACTATGTATGAGGTTTAGGCATTATGGGATTGCTGATTGGTTGTAGTTGAGACTACTTGTAAGATTTAGGCATTATGGGATAGTTGATTGATTTTAAGTGCGACTAGCTAAATTAGCATGAAAACGAGAACGGCTTCGTTGAGGGGGTGGAGATAGTCACGTGGTAAAATTTAATAGCGCAGCATCGTTCCAACAGATAAAATGAAGCCAAAATGAACGAGATAAGTTCCAAGCTGAGAAGACGCTTATGGTGAGAACAATGATTCCTATAGTCATTTTTGTAGGTTTTCAGAGACAAAGCGTCTGTCTGTAATTTGGTATCAAAACCTTCCTGAATCGTAGAGGGGCCCAAAACTGCAACGGAATTCCCCTACCATATCTCAATGAAGAAAAACTCCCACACACCCCATTGATTCTAGGTTTAGTAAAGATTTTTTATGTTTGCAGTAGGGATGCGATCGGAGTATGGGTGAACAGTCAGGTACAGCCTCCTACCTGATCCAGCTACATCCAGAATTTAAAATAAGACATTTGGGAAGAAAACTACTGATAATGTTATGAAATTACATGTACTACATAATACCTGTTCTAAATGTTTTGATTACGGCATTTACTGCATGTTTTGGAATTGGATTATTACAGAAGTTTTAGCCTGAAGATGAACTACACAGTACACAATTGTTCACTTCGCTTTGAAGAAATCGTGAATATCAAGTTTAATAAAGTGTCAAGCTTATTTTTAATTATGTATGTATGTATGTGTGTATGTATGTATGTATGTATGTATGTATGTATGTATACACGCTTGCATATATTTATACACAATCATATTATATGCATTACCCAAATATATTTAGTAATAATGTTAAAAATTTGAATTATTGGATAATTTATTAGGCTGACACACGAAATTTAGGATTATCCAAAGGTTTTGTTATAACTAAAGAAAATAAATGATTAGCATATTGGATGTAAAGAGTACTATTTACGAAATTATGGGATTTCATTGATAGAAAGTCCCTTGAGAAATTATTATTTTTGTTCGAATCATCATTTTCATTTTGATTCTTCTTCCTCCTCATTTCAGCACTCCTTCATCATATCATCATTGTACCTCATTCATCCAACTGATCTTCATTGATATCTACCAACGCGACAATCACATTTACCTTCCTCACACAATCCAACGTTGCAAAAATGGCTATCGCAACACTTGTTGCATGAAACCAAACTCGCTCTTTTTCCAATTACTGTTTCCGTGCTCGTTAGACAGAGCTGAAATAATAATAATAATAATAATAATAATAATAATAATAATAATAACAATAACAATGATGATGATGATGATGATAATAATAATAATAATAATAATAATAATAATAATAATAATAATAATTGTCGTCATCCTCCAGAAATGCCACAAACGGCTTGTGTCTCTGATAGCCTCGGTCAATTAAAATCCAGCTCCTGGTATTCTCGAGTGGCTTAGATTCTAAGTCCGGCGGACCATGTTTCCACTAACAGGAAAAGGGGTGAAGGCGGGGAACTGGCGTCTTAAAACTAGTCGCTTCGGATAGATGTGGCTCGTAAACCTTGGATGGTAGCTCATCTAGGAGAAGGAAAACTCTGATCCCAAACCTCCGCTACCTTGCGGTTATACCCACTAATGGGAAAGGCTAAGGGAGTAAACCCCGACAGAGAATCCGGAGACGGAGTACTAAGGCGGTCTGACATTGACTCCAATATCATTCCGGCAACTCCTGCGACGCCGTTGGTGCCAAGTTGTACCGACATTCGTCGTTCCCTTGGGTCCACCAGCGGCGTGGAGAGGGGGGATCTTCTGCATGGGCAACAGCCGATTCTCCATACTACCCTGCCCAGGCTTCGTAGCTCCACTGGAGAGGACACTCCAGCGTCGTCGTACGGCGTCGGTACAGCGCGGGAATCAGCAGTTTACCGGTTCTAAGCAATAGTTCGATTGGTATAGAGCTTTGCGACAGGGGTTGCTTCCGACAGTGGGAGAGACCGCCATGTCTCATTGGACAGCTACCGCCCGCCTTAATCTGGGCAGCCCCCAGTCAGTAAGGTGCTGTCCCGCCATGGCCTGCCTGCTTCACTGGGTGCGTGGAGCTTAGAGAACCATCTCTACAAGCAGGCCACAAACTCCGCACTACGCAAGACTCAAAGAAGAAAAAAGATAACTCCAGCTCTTCGTTTCGCAAGCTGGAACGTCAGGACCATGTGTCCTGGACTCAACGCTGACCTTCAGCAAATCGACGACGCACGAAAGGCTGCCGTCATTGACAGGGAACACTCCCGACTGAACATCGACATTGCCTGCCTTCAGGAGACCCGACTGGCCGACAGCGGAACCATAAGGGAAGCCAACTACACCTAGGCAGCGCGGTGTTGGCTTCGCTGTAAAGAACACGTTCGTCGCCTTCATTGAGCCTCCGTCATCAGGCACTGAGAGGATCCTTGTCCTCCGGCTGTCAACATCCTCAGGCCCAGTCAACATCTTGAGCGTGTACGCCCCAACCATCTGCTCTACCACAGAGGAGAAAGACCAGTTCTACGAGGCTCTGGATCAAGCAATATCCAGTATCCCCAAGGCCTCTACCTGCTTGGACACTTCCATGCTAGAGTGGGAGCTGACCACCGAGGCCTGGCCGACCTGCATCGGCTCTCACAGAAGGGTCAAGACGAACGAGAACGGTCAGCTACTGCTGGAGATGCGCTGCTACCACAGCCTATGTGTGACCAACACCTTCATTAAAGGCAAGGAAATCCACCAGGTGTCATGGAGACACCCACGTTCCCGCCACTGGCTCCAGCTGGACCTCGTCATCACCAGGCGTGCAGAACTGGCCAGTGTCCTCCTCATCCGCAGCTACCACAGTGCCGACTGCGATACGGACCACTCCCTCGTGGCCAGCAAGGTGCGAATAATACCCAGGAAGCTGCACCATGACAAGAAGAAGGATCGCCCACGCATCAACACCTGCTGTGCAAGCAACCCAAAGAAGACACAGCAGTTCATCAGCAAGCTGCAGGAGGCTCTCACCAAATAGACACCTGATGACACCATTGAAACCAAGTGGTCCCACCTCCGAGACACTGTGTACAATTCAGCCATTACTGCCTAAGGGGAGAAGGAGCACAAAAATACCGACTGGTATGAGGACAACTGGGAGGAGATGGAGCCCGTGACTGAGGCGAAGAGGAAAGTCCTCCTGGCTTACAAGGCTGCGCCTAGTCATAGTACACTCCAAGCCCTCAAGACTGCCAGGAACAACGCCCAGCGGACCGTCCGCCACTGAGCCAACACCTAATGGCTGAACCTTTGCACCAGTATGCAGACTGCTGCTGACACCGGGGTTGCAAGAGGCATGTACGAGGGTATCAAGAAGGCGACAGGCACCCCACACCTCCAAGATTGCCCCCCTCAAGTCCAAGACGGGCGAAGTCATCACAGACCAGGGGATACAGCTGCAGCGCGAGGTTGAGCACGATCTCGAGCTGTATGCAACCCAATATGTCGTCACCGACACCGCCATGAACGCCATTCCAGACATGCCAGTCATGGAGGAACTAGACACAAAGTCCACCCTGGAAGAGCTCGGAAAAGCCATCGACTGCCTCGCTCGTGGGAAGGCCCCTGGGAGCGACGGCATCCCACCTGAAGTCCTCAAGAGCGGGAAATCAGCACTACTCCAGCCCTTGCATGAACTCCTCTGCATCTGCTGAGAACAGCGACACATCCACAAGGACACGCGAGACGCCAACATCATCACTTTGTATAATAACAAAGGAGACCTTAGCAACTGCAACGACTACCGGGGCATCTCCATCCTCAGCATCGTCGGAAAGGCTTTCGCCCATGTCGCCTTGGTGCACTTGCAGACACTAGCCTCCCGTGTCTACCCAAAATCCCAGTGTGGCTTCCGAGCCGGCCGGTCAACTGTAGACATGATATTCTCACTACTCCAGCTGCAGAAGTGTCGTGAGCAGCAGATGCCCCTCTACATCTCCTTCATAGACCTGACGAAGGCGTTTGACCTGTTCAGCCAGAGCGGACTTTTCAGGCTCCTGCAGAAGATCGGCTGCCCCCACCGACTGTTTGCTGTCATCACGTCGTTCCACGAGAACATGCACAGCACAGTGTCTTTTAGCGGTGCAACGTCGGAGACCATCCCAGTCAGCAGTGGAGTGAAGCAAGGCTGCGTCCTTGCGCAGACGCTCTTTGCCATCTTCTTCTCCATGCTCCTCCAGTACGCCTTCAAAGACTGCAGCGAGGGAGTGTACATCCACACCAGAGCTAACGGCAAACTCTTCAATATCGCTCGTCTCCGTGCTAAGATTAAAGTCACAGAGGTTCTCATCCGTGAATTGCTCTTCGCCGACGATGCAGCCTTGACATTACACACGGAAGATGGACTGCAGCAGCTGGTATGTCGCCTCTCCCACGCCTTAAAGGAGTTTGGACTGACCATCAGTCTGAAGTAGACGAACGTCATGGAGCAGGATGCAGACTCCCCTCCCACCATCGCCATCGATGGGTACAACCTCGAAGGTGTTAAGAACTACACATACCTTGGGTCCACCATCTGCAGCTCGCTCTCCATTGATGCTGAGGTGAACTGCATGATTGACAATGCATCAGCAGTTATTACCAGACTGAACCAGAGGGTCTGGAACAACCCCAACCTCACTGAGAAGACCAAACTGCGCGTCTACCAGGCCTGCGTGCTTAGCACACTCCTATACAGCAGCGAGGCATAGCCCACCTACGCGAGCCACGAAAGAAAACTCAACAGCCTCCACTTGAGATGCCTGCGGCGCATTCTGCGCATCCAGTGGCAGAACGAAGTACTCAACGCAGAGGTTCTGGAAAGCGCGAGCGTGAATATCATGTTCTCCATTCTCAGCGAGAGGCGCCTTCGCTGGCTCGACCACGTTAAGAGAATGGACCCAGGCCGCATTCCCAAAGACCTGCTATACGGCGAGCTAGGAGAAGGCGCACGACTGACTGGACGGCCACGTCTGTTACAAAGATGTCTGTAAAAAGGACACGGAGACGGCAAACATCAACGTCAACGACTGGGAGAGCTGTGCTCACGACCGCTCCACCTGGCGCCTTGCTGTCAGACAGGGCGTTCAGAAAGCCGAGGAAGCGAGAAACACAAACCTCGCTACAAAGAGAGCCAGGAGGAAGGCGAAACAATAACAGCCTCAACAAGCATCAACGTTCACCTACAGCAAGTGCAACAGAGACTGTCACTCTAGAGTCGGACTCTTCAGTCACTCTGGAAGGTGAAGATAGGACACCCAACCGGAAGCTACACCATCGTCTCCCGAAGATGGACGGATACAGACGAATTGTTGTCGTCACCATCATCGTCGTCGTCATCGTCAACATCATTATCGTCGTCGTCGTCATCTATATATTTTCATTGAAAAGTAAAAATAACATGCCTCATGTTTGTAAAGAAATGCGGGGTGTCTCAGTAATTTGAAGAGTTTCAGCTTTTTTATAATAAAAAGATGTTGGACCATTGCAGGGTAAAGCAAGACGTCTTGTGATTACCAAGACACCCAAGTCGACTCACGAATAAGAATAAAACAAATTGAAATATTTTTGTTTAATACCTTCAACATAACATATAGGAACACAATATCTTTTTGTAGCTTATGTGGTCAGTTTTATTCAGTCGCTCTTTTGTGACTTATGTTTATAACACAAACCAACATAATGTGTTCCATTGGACAAGGCAATTATATTTCAATATTATTAGTCCATCACTGTTTTCTCCTTGTAATGCATTTTTCACGCAGACAAAGCTAGTTTCATCAATCCCAAAGTTTAGATGACACATACATTTTCTCTCCCAGTGCAATGCCGGTTTCACATAAATAAAGCACGAAAAGCAAGTAGCAACTTTATGATGTGAATATTAATCTCCCTCTTCCCTCACCCCGCCCTTTTACATCTCTTTGCATCGATCTTTCTGTCGAAATTGTAGTAAGTATTGAGTTCTTAAGGACGCTATTTATTTGTCTTTTCATTTTAATATTCTGTAACGTATTGATACTTGCAAGCATTTTTTTTACACAGCAACAAAAACAAATGCAAAATGTACAATCAGACGACCAAGATATTTATTTCGTATTGCTTTTGTCTCAATTGGGTTTAAATAGTGATCAACAAATACAAATGGCACTTTAAAAAATAAGTGATCAAATCGTCCTTGACAGTAATCTACAATGTATGGATTAGATATGATGACACAGAGACATTAATAGATTTAATTATTATGGTTTTTGTTCCTACTAATGGGGCTACTATTTAAATTAATTGTCTGTTTTGGTTTTGTTTCTTTGCTTATTTTGTTGGGAATGTTTTGTCGTGCGAGTGGATTCTCTTTCCCAAGATCTTTTCATTATTTTATGAGTCTATACTCTTTAAACAAGTAACAGAAAAGAGTGAAGACAAGAAGCTTTGTAAAATTTAACAAATAATTTATTTCCTTAGTATACAAAGTGAAAAATGAGAAACAATAACTTTCGGTATTGCGAATTAAATCCAAAAAATAATCCAAGAATTAAAGACACAATTCCTAGTAATAAAAAGTCCTGAATAAAACTCAGTTCAAGTCCCGAAGAGATCCAAAATTGAAGGCGATGACGTGTCTGTTATAGCCCATGCAGTACTGATGTGTCAACAGTCTTGTTGAATCATAGAAATATTATTCTTGGTTTGACTGTCTTTATCCAAGAATTTTGTCAGAGCACTTTTGTATTTCCAGAGAAAATAATCACTTGAATTCAATAATTTGAAGAAAAAAATAATTCAGCCCAAACTGGTCACAACACGATACAACTTAAAGTACTAGATGTTAAAGCACGACTTGTAAAATCCTCACAGTCACAGGATAATATAGTTCTCAGCTTCACCCCAAGTCACAATTAACATTTTCTAAAAACAACCATTACCTAATGGAAGATAACCTTCTAGAATGATCTAATGAGCCTTGTTTATTTACAACACAATAGCCTTTAAAATTCACTTGGGAATCTACAAAACCCTGACCCTGCTTAACATGTTTACCTGAATAATAATTCCGTTAATAAGCTCATGCACATAGAGAATAATGAAGATATTATTAGTTGTTTTCATAAATGAAATAAAAAATAAAATAAAAAAGAGTCAATCAGGTCAAGCAGAAATGAATTCAGTTTTGGACAAGGTCAAGTCCAGTCAACAATGTTTCATTACAATAACATGTAATGAAATAAAACATTAAAACTAACAGACAAACAATTAAATTAAATAATAACAATTATCCCAGACACGTGTAGAGATGCTAGGGTTGGAGTCATGGATTAGCCTCTTTACCAAACATTTTACAAAAGTATCATTATGTAAATAAATAAGTTAGCGATTTATTATTTTTCCGTGCAAATGTCATCATTCTAAGCTGGCATAGAGTTTGTACTGGTACATCAAGATGGCCTCAACTGTTAATTCCTATTTGACCTTGCCAAGATAATATTTGAGTTTGTACGAGGGTTTTTTAATGGCATAATTTTCAAGCAGATATTCACTGACAAGTTGAAAGAACCTGCTACCGGTGTTGGCATCATTGGTCGCCCGTTCCATCCCCCCCCCCACCACCACCACCATTGCAAATTCAGCAATTCTCTGCGATCAGAATACATCATTTATATATAATGTTCAATCTAATATTAAATACAAACACCAAAAATGCGTTATGTACCACCCCGGTTAGCTGTTCATTCCTTCAAGCTAAATTTCATCTCAAACAAATAATGACGTTTAAATTGTAATTGTAAACAACTTTCCACCAACACAAATGTTACTTTTGCTAACAAGTAATATTGGAAGTAGGAAATAACGATACAGCTGATCATTATTAGCATCGCTATTAAAGGTATGACTTGGGCACCTTTAAGACGCGGCTTCTAGGCCTATCAAACCCACTCTCAAGAGAGAGGAACCAAATTGGACATTTGCCGAGGTCTCCGACTTAGATTCTTCCTCTGCCTCATTAATCAATATTCCTTGCATTTGACTCCATGAAGTTACTGCGCGTGGTGGTGGTACCTCTGTGATCTTTACATCGGCGTATTATTGCATCTCTGTATTGGCAGTATTGACATAGTCTTTGATCAATGCAAGGGACACACGAGAGTCTCTGATTCCCCCGATTTCACTGATTTGTT
Organism: Megalonaias nervosa; assembly: GCA_016617855.1. Classification (NCBI taxonomy): domain Eukaryota; kingdom Metazoa; phylum Mollusca; class Bivalvia; order Unionida; family Unionidae; genus Megalonaias; species Megalonaias nervosa. The sequence continues at coordinate 73,024 of JAECUM010006764.1, read as the reverse complement.
TCAACCAGGTTCTTCGCGACATTGTCTAGTAACTACAAAAACAACTTGAATGTATACTTTAAATAATTGAAACTTTCAAGTTCGAATATGAAAAGTCACAAGCTCACCAGGGTCGACGTTAACAACAACCAGGCTGGTAAATTCATTAAATCAGCTTTGGTGAATACCTGATCATATCCAACAGGTGCTGCAACCGGATGGCGCGACCCCACGTCTGTAAATATGAACAGGCGTTATGTATAATAGTAAGCGTAAGCGTAGTTTCTATGTGATGAATTAACTTAACAAGCGCGCGTTTCCGTTTTATCTCTATGGTGGGATTGTCGCGTTAAAGCCTTTGGCTCTGAATGCATCCTGCATGGAGGCAAATAGGACAATTTTGACTGATTTTACATTGTGAGTTAATCTCATTTGGTAAGTGCAAGGGCTGTTTGCCAATCGTTCCTGGTAGTCGCTGACCATGTCCTTCTAACTTCGCCCACGAGACGCTCGGTAGATTTTCTCATCAGTCTTTATCAAAGCCGTCACGGATGCGGTTCCGACAGCCACTAACGAAGCCGTTTTCCACCAGCTGCAGCTGCTGCAGCCAACAATGTGAGAATGGCATGTTTGCCTTGACGTGCATGCCTAAATAACACCAGGTGTTCCACTGAAAGCTGCACACTCGTCTTGATGCCGGTTCAGGTACCACCACGGATTATAAGCACCTCCGACTTGATTATCAGTGAAGTTTACCAAATTTCTTCATAAGGTTCGTGATGGACGTTTAACGGCAATGAAGTTTAAATTACTACGAAATCGTCAAATATCACCTTCTCTGCTCTTGGTTATTGTCTCAGTTTGCGTTTTGAAACTCAACGAAGGTGTGTTTTGCTGTGGCAAGGCCATGATTGGTCCTTATTAGCTGCGTAAACTCACCGTGAAGATTAGTTATTGGGTGCGAGTCAAAGCAGCAAGGAGGGAGTGTTGGGTTAAAGACATTTTGGGCGTATTTAAGGGTCCGTTTCTAAACTTGAAGCCTTAATAACATGTTGAGATTTTGTAATAAAATCGCCGATCCAAGCCTTCTACCCTGAGTCCGAGACGGCATCATGAGGACCGTCCCCCTTGTTTTTGGAGTCCGAGGGTGTTGCAAGATGTGTTATAAGGTAACTGACTTATCATTGATGTGATGACAGGTTGCTCAATCAAAGATTTTAGCGAGACCAATGCGATATCGTGTTCGTGGATCGTGTAAATTAACTGTAATGAATCCATGTGGGCTTTTCTGAACATGTGCAAAAATGTTTTTGAACTTATTCATGTCCATATTACCCGTATGTGTATTGACGCCGTTAATGATAACCATAAAATTATAGTTACCTCTGATCACTTTCGGGATTTGAGCGTATCGCTGCTTAAGTTAAATGACATCCGTGTTTTTATGCCTGCCGCGTGAAAATATTCTGGCAGAATCTTTTTGTTGTTTTGTTTGGGCTTTTTGTCAAGTATGACATCATCGTAAACCACAAGATTATTAACGCTACCATCAATACCATGGACTGACGGTGTATCATTTATGTCAGTGATATATTCAACATCTTCATCTGACGATAAGGAATCCTTTGCAGCTTCATTGAATTCCTTCAGGGCATTATATCATCGCTGGTCGTCTGCGGACGGAGCTACTAAATAAAATTTGTCCCATTTGAGCCATCTCATTATCTAGCTGAGTAGCAACTGCGTTTTACGAGACCCAGACGGACCGACGATGATGCCGCGGATAGAATTGGTCCCTAGTCTTGTGTCGCTGAAAAGGCAATCACATTTATTTTGTTGGGACATATTATTATATATAATCATAAGTGTACATTGCTTTCGATGCAAGATGGTCACTGATACCATTGTATTAAGAGTAACAACGACAAGGAATCGTCGATGGGCACTTAATGGTACGGAGTAAAATGAGGTACAAAAAACATAAGTCTCTGTTTTCAGCGATTCACGAATAGCCAACAGCATCTAGCTAGACGCCATCCAAGAGTGGTGACATCGCCGCGACACTCGGAAAACTAATAGGAACTTCATGAGCTAAGTATCCTGGTTAAAAACATCTTCCAGGATATAATTATTGTGGCCATGGAACCCGACTTGTTATCAAACTTGACAACAAAAAAAAAACACCGACCGTAAGCTGGCGAATTTCCTGTGAATGCTATTAATCATGCCTGCATGCTCACGACAATGGCTACAAAAATGAATATCTGCAACAAAGACATATCGCTGATGTCAATCATTATTTACATTTACAATAGCCACGATTGCTACAGGTTGATCATGGCAAAGAATTTATTAGTGCCATAACATCGCTGATGCAGAAACATGACAAAATGCGACTCGCATTAGGCATTTCCAAGAAAACTATAAAGATAACAAGCTAACATGTCAACAGAAATTACATAATAGGGATTGTATTTTGTGTTTCAAAGGCCATTGCTAAATTCAATACATGAATGGTGTATATAAACAATAAAGTCCCTTGGTGTTATGGTCAATGTTTTTTTATGTTATGCAAAATGAGATTGTGAAACAAATATTCAGCAATTCATCGACAACATTTGTGTCGTCCGTTTATTTTAATGGCATCTGTGTCATCATCTCATAAAGAGATTCTGGGCGATAATGTTAACCAGATGGCAGCAGGAATTGATCAAAACCCATCATGGGATTCTTGATCACTCTGAAACAGCCAGACTGATACTGGATCGTTTATGCTAATGTTATAAATATTAAATATAAATATAATACCCTCAAAAATATTACCGTTATAGAAGCTGGTAGTTTTTGAGGTGGAAATTGTGTTATGCTTTCATGCCGAAATAGTACAAAGCCTAGTCCGTTGTTGTTTTTACAAGTATCGGAAATTTTAATGGGATTTTTGTCCAACGCGGCGATGTCTTCTATTTTGGCTCCCTTCTCATTTACACTTTCGGTCCATTCGCTTCTTATCTCTGCGCGTAATACTGTCAATCTATTTCTTGGTCGCGCGATCATAAAATATTATGTGGCCCTTTGACATACGCGGTTTAAGACAAAAGTCCGTAACGATTGAAGAACATCAGTATTGGGTTCGTTTGACGTATAAAACTCGTAAAGAACGACCGTCACAGGATATGCTTTTACGTCATACGGCCTGTCAATACCCGTTAACATTCCAGGCTTAGAATTTGTATCTTAAACGGCGATGTGTTGGCCACGTCATGATTTCCAAACAGGGTCGAATTTTTCCTGGATAATCCACATTGGGCCATCAAAATGACCCCCATTGATCCTATCGCCGGCTACAAGATCGCCAGCGACAAAAAATGGATCCTTAAGAATACTTCTTATCGTTCCCTAGGCGATCAATAACTAAACTTGCCTTATGTTCATTCATCGTCTCATTGATGAAAATATTGTCACGGGGATCTATCCCAGGATTATCAATCCGGAACGCTGACCAAACGTGCGCAGCTCTATCATGCCTAAACTCAATATATACCAATGGAGCTAGTACACATTGATGATGAATTCGAAAGACATCCCGGTTTTGTGATTATGAGGCAAATCGCCTTGGCGTGATTAAAAATTGCCCGTGCAAAAGATCCCACGGCTTTACTAGTAATGCCGATTACATAAGAGTTATTGTTAAGGGAACAAAGTGTCACTCCGATAGAACTCTTTACGAATGTTTTAACGGCTTCATTAATAATGGTCATATAAATGGTGATGAGATTAATAATGGTTTAGAAAATCTTCAGACTATTACTCAGTGCGAGAATACCAGACGGGGAGGCTCTTGTAAATACATAAAAAATGTGCGATAGGTTGCTCGATCAATTTTAAACCCTTCGAAAGAAAAGACTTTCCATCAATATCCGTCGCTGGAAAATATTTTGATATTCATCCCAGTTCAGTACAGCGCGTAGCTTTTGGGATATCTAATTGAGCCTTATCGAAACAGTATAATCAGAAAATAAGATTTCAGAATATATAACCGATCACAATAATAATGTATAGCAGTTTTTTGGCACCGATCCGGTACCGGAAAAGTAACCGTTTATCCGCCGCAGTCATACAACACCGCTAAACATAGAAAGGGATGCAATGACGCATTTATTTCACTCTTGGCCGGTAAATACCTTGGCAAGGCGTGATCTTCTCTGATCACGTCTCATCAAAATATTTATTTATCAGTCAACGGGGGGGGGGGGGTCTAATCACTCTTTGAAATATATAAGGCACATAAATTAGCCTGCCTGTCTGTGTATTAAGTGTAGTCTAATAGGCACCCGTTATAACAGGGATCCCTCATTGTGTTATAAGGCACATAAATTAGCCTCTGTGTCAGAGTATTTAAATGTATGCTCACAGTAAAGGCTACTTTCAAGGCGGGATTTTCTCGCAGAGATCCCCGAGGGACCCCTCAATGAATTAACTTTTTTAAAAATATAACCAGTATGTAAGGCACAGACATAAACCTGCTTGGCTGTATATTCAAGTGTAAACTCCTAGGAAAGGCTAATTTCAATAGCGGACGAGGGGTCCAATAAGGCTAGGAAAGGTCAAATAAAGCTAGATGGATTTGGGGCCGGGGGATTCATAGACCAAGAGGGGGTCGCTCCTATCTTCAATGCTTAACTTTATATACCAGTTCCATAATATACGTGTATAACAGGAGTCCATATTGTAATGGCTAACACGTTTCGCGTTTCTCAAAGCGCTCGAATGTTCGAATCACACCACGGTCAGAATTTTTTTCCTATGTAGTTGGGGGACGGCTGTGCTTGGCTGTCATGGTTTGACACCTAGGGGTTCGCTAGGATCAGTGCCCTAGCACAAATTAATGCTGATCAGTACAGATGCCTATTGGCCGTAAAAATAATATATATTTACATCAAATAGCTTACATTAGCAGTGTGTTTAAATCCCAGGAAATACAACAAATGGACATCACCTGAGTACGGTCGTTTCCTTCTGGTGATTTATGAAACGCTTAATTAAAGAAATAAATTTATTGTATAATGAACCTGGAAAATATCAACGCGATTATCTCTGTGATTGAGAAATTACGGCGGGATGGTATTACACTTGATCCTACAAAAATCAAAGAAGAGTATTTAAAATGATACAAGAGCGACAGGGGGACGGAAGATATACTCTAGCAGTGGAATATCGATTCATCATATTACTCCAAAAAGCATTGGGAAAGTCAGTTGCACGGGTCAGTAATGATAGCGCTATTTGCTAAATGTGTTCCACTGGCAAGTGCCATCGAGAAAATTAGATCAACGCTGTCACGAGAGTACGAAATTAAAACGTTGGTAACTGTACGTGCGAAACAGCTAAGGAACTTGTGGGAAAGGAGCAATCACTCTCCCTCCATGGCCACAATTCAGCGAAAACATTTCTAGCCAGCATCAAAAAATATAACGTATCTTTTCTTTTTGATTATTCGGAGTATTATTATTTTATTTATTTTTTTATCGCTCAGTGTCAGTCCCTTATATATACACTGACAATTAATTGTTTTAAAGGATGTCCAGTAAAAGTCCATTTTGATCGTTCAGACCAAATTGTAATCATGGAAAAGACGGATTATGACAGTGTAAATAAACAGGATTAGTGGGCATGGACACAATCAATTGGCCAGGGTAACCTCTGGAGAACGGCTGAAAAGAACATATCCTGGTGTCCCTGTTGAGATAGAAGTCCATTTCGATCCCGCCTGATAATTACCATCCACAGCGTCACAGACAAGATTTACATAAATCGTCGAAGGTAAAATTAAGTACACCCGGTGTTGACGACCACCGCCATCTGGATCGTTGTTATGTTTGAGAATTTTTATCATTCCATTGATTCCCGTGTTTGAACCAACTGTGACAAGTGAGTATCAATCGTTTTATTTATACGACTCTCAATTACCGCTATACCAATTCCTGGAACTGCAAAATTTATCTCGAGACTCTCAATTCCAACTATATCAATTTCTGGCTCTAGAACTTCATCAATAGTAATTTTATAATAAGCTCCAGATACATTTTTTCCATTATTAGATAAATGTTCACGAAGGGAAATGGGCGAGGATCTCAGGACCCGAACTCTGCCCCCGGCCTCATGTCTTCACGGAGTTTGCCAAAATATCTCCTTATATATCTTATCACAGCTAGGAGAATAAAGTTTCCAGAAGCAAGTCTAGCACGTACTTCTTCATTTGGGTATTAACGAAGGAATTGTGAAAATGTGATTGTTTATATAGCTTTTGTAATAGCTTCAATTACACGTCGTGTTTGTTCCATAGTTTCTTTGTATCGTTTAATATAATCTTCTAATTGGCGTATCGCTGGTTGCTTAAAGATATGACTATTAGCATTGTCTTTAAGATCCTGGAGTATTTAAATTAAAATCAAGACCGAATTTGAGGTTGGTCGTGATCTGCTCTACTCCAGTCCCAAGTCACTGATGATTGTTCTGGTTTAAGAGGCCGATTATCAGTGATAGTTTCTGGCCATCGCAACACAGTTCTGATCGAAAACTGATCTATACCAGCGGCGTAATCTGACGTTGATATTTCAACGGCGGCGCTTACCGTTGGCTCATGTACCGTGATAGCGATCTTTGATACTTTTCCCGTAATAGATTTGATTCTGCGTTGACGTTCAATATTCATTTGCTCGATTTGATATGATCCTGTTGGAATGCCTACGACATTCCAGCGGGCGTTCCATCATCCTTATTTTTTATACGCTAATACAAGTGAATTGTTAGTGGATAATCCACGAAATGATTTTCTCTGGTGTTGACAACAATAATAAACTCGTAATTATGCCAGTGCGATCTCAAGTGACCGACCATTATGTGCCATTCTTGAACTGATGTTGAATTCCGGCTGCGGTGATGCAGATGATATGATAGTAGTCGTCGGCGGAGTTGTGTTAGCGGTAATTCGCTACGGTCGTGTACTAATTTCTGCCGTCATTATTATATTTATACTGATTCTAAATGTGGCATTATCAATGATTTAAACGCGATATAAATATTACTGATTGCAATAAATTCAACAACTGATATTTCGCCGTCGTACAGCCCAGACGATATCAGCGATAATATAGCGGTGTGTCCATTTGTTGCCGTCGACATCGTTTTAGTGTATTTATGTAATCTCCTGCTCGCACATATTGATAGGTTTTTCGCGATAATATAATGAACATCAGCAAAGCCGACGAATATAGACGAACCAATTCCAACTGCGGGTGCAATCATATACGTCGCCGATAACGTACCGATTAACGTTGTTGCTCAAGCGACTACATCGACATCGCATACATAACGATGTCGATGACGACAATGCAATTGCTATTTTTTGCTTTCTATAGTCAAATGCTCGTCGATGATGTTTTTCAGCGATGCTTGCCAAGCACAAACCTGATTATATCTGAAGGATTGTGTAGGATCGGGATGCTTTGCAGTAATATATATATATATATATATATATATATATATATATATATATATATATATATATATATATATATATATATATATATATATATATATACTAATCAGTGTAATGATGTGTTTGCACGAGAATGTCAAGACACCATCAGTAAATCGCCGAATTTAATTTTTGTCTTCGGGATCCATTATGAATATTTCCTCGGTATTTTAGTTAGAAGGACTGACATAGTTAAAGACATTGTATTGGTTGAATGAAGTCATAGGTATGTCTAAATATACTAAATCGCGCAAAGCTGATCACTGAGAGCCTATACACGCTGGTGACCTCAGCGGTATGTTTGATTGTGTTATTTTGCTTTGACCATGTTGCTTATCCAGACCCCACCATGTATACAACGTTGATGCTGCAAGTCGTATGAATTACACCAGCTTCAATCTTTCCGACGCGCTGGGCGACGTTGTGGAATCCACTGGACATATCTGCAAGCGTTTCGATGATAGCCGCGATTGATTTTTGAACGCTCGCTGAATCACCGAGTTTTGTATCAATTTCGGAGAGCTTTACATTAAGGACCACTAGATTTCCAAAGAAATCATCCCTGATTTTATTAAATCTTTGAATGTTTCCGCGAAGACACACAACCATATTTACATGAACATCATGCTCAGCTCGTAACGTGGCTAATTCACAATCAATCATGGTGTCATTATCGTCCAGTCAGAAGCTGGTTCTCTCCGAAGAAGAGTTCTATGTCTCTTCATGTTGAGTTCACCGGTCATTGTATTATCGGTTTTAGCAACATGTTTATTGATCTTCTTTCTGATCGTCGCGATTGATACGCTTGAGTATCTGATTCTTTCTCCATCAGTAAATACTACGATGTTATCGCTGGCCTCACCTAAAACTCGCCGCAAAATATCGACCCACTTAATATTGTTCGTCTTTAACTTCATCCTTGTCAAGCCCCGTGAGAATCATAAGATCAGCAAGCTCATCTTTAGTTGCATACTCTGACAAACAAATGTCACCAGGAACAGGTTTATCTTTGACCCTAGCGGCATGAGATCTTCCGTAAATATCTACCATTATAAATTATTACCTTGTTTGAAACGACCGCTAGTGTATACGTGTACGGCTTTATGCATCTATGCTGATGACTGTTATATAGTTCTAAGCACAGAAAGCGCTTCTGGACCACATATAGATGGATCCATCAGCCTCTGCTTTGGTTATGTTGAACACCCGATCGGAGGGGAAGGGGGACGGCTAGCTCCAGGGCAGCGAAACATCCTAAACCCTGATATCAGTTTCAAAGCTGTTTGGTTCTTTTGATAATTGATAGCGCATAAAACCCCTCCAAAGTTTTTTTTTTTTTAATCGGCGGGCAGCAGCAAGTAAATACAAATTGTACAGAGGAAACTGGCTTAGGGAAATGTTCCTTGTAGTTGCGAACATTGACCGTACCGAACCCGGGATCATTCCTTGTGAGTCGTTGGCCTCGTCCCTTTTTAGCTTTTTTTTTCTTCGGTTTGGGCCGGTCCGTCGATCCTGCCCCGTTGCTTTTTTCAACAGCATTCTGCCAGCGGTTCCAAGGCACCGAGTGCGGCTGCGTGTTCAACAGCTGCAGCTACAGCTGCAATCAGCGTTGGTATAGCTGCAATAAGTGGAATATATCACCAGTATTTATTGTATCGTTGATCGCGCTAGCATAAAGAACAAGTTTAATACCAGTCTTTGATTGCGTAGCGTCATTATAGTATTTTATTTGACTTTGGTCAACAATACTTTATATGAGCCTTGCAACGCCGTTATTTCAGTAATATTGTTGGTCCACAGTTCTTTGCCGACACCGACTATATCTTTTTTCATCTGACCAGCTTTCAGGGTAACATTAACGTCCTGATATGACATTTCAAACAACATCGTGAATGGTTCAATTACATGTTACATCTTTTCAACGGGTACATCAACCAGCCCTCAGTCGTCCACAGCACGCTGCTGATATGACATTTCAAACAACATTTGGTTCAATTCTGATCTTTTCAACGGGTACATCAATTACCCTCATTCGTCCACAGCATGTTCGTGCTGCATTGTTTTGTCTGATAAGATCACAGCGATTGCTCTGTAACCAGTCGCTGCTGCTGATGGTACTCCCACATGAGCTTGAAAATGTATGTGATCGATATAGAATATAAACAACTCCAAGGGTTTCAGTGAGAAATAATAGATCGGATACAATTTTATGAAATCCCGCAGAGATATATGCAAACCGGAATTAACATTCTGATCTCACCCCATAAATGTCAATATACAAAGCCAGCTCGATCTCAAATTCCATATCCTCTACTATCTGCTTTCAAATTTTGATCTTTAATCTCAATGAATGCCCCGGCGGCAAGAATTGTCTGCTTGTATGCTGAACTTGAAGTTCAATTCGTCCACATGCGTCGGGTACAGGTGCATCATAAGAATAATACTGATAATCACGCACGGATTCATTCTTGAAGATTGGCGCGTCTATGTCAAATGCGGGGTTAGATACACGCTGAAACGTTTAATAATATTAACTGCTGTTTAAAACACCGTAGAGTCAGCCCACTTTCTGCTATCAGACTTGTGGTTAAATTGTTTTCTCTCTCGGTAGCTAATTAATTTGTCAGTGACACGTCAGCTAATTCTTTAAACCATTCATCTGCAGCTTGATTTATTATTTTACTAACACCTACTGGCATCACTTCGGCGCTGGGCGGTTTTATTGGCTGTGGTTTTCATCGTAGTAATGGTGCGAATCGGCCTCTGACCGCTGAGAATACTTTACCAACAACATTATCAACGGCGCCAATAGTTTTATCACGAACGACCTCGGTGGCTTTCATTCATAATTGTTTTGCAATCGGGATCTCCTTTGGGGTTACCGTTCTGAATAGACATTGAACAACATCGCCGATTCCATCTCCATAATTAACTTTAAATACTGGCAATGGTGAATTTATCACCCTAACCATTATGGGTCCACGTTGGGCATTGTGTATAATCGTGTTATTTTGTTATTACCGACCTAATTTTCTCGTCCTCAATCGCTGTAGTGATCATCAATAGTTTCATGGAAAACTGCCCGATAGACGTGTATGTCCATGACCCCACCTGTGAATAAAAGCTGACAAATAGCAGCTGCCTTATTAATGATTTCTGGGGAATTATTGCCGGCTCGTCTTCCACCAATCAGAATTTATAGTCGATCAACATCAGCGATGACGTTATTGGGACAACGTTCATCGTGATTCTCATGCGATTTATAGCTTACATTTCCACCTTGATTTTTTACAATCACGACAGGTCAGCCCCTCTTCAATGTTTGCTTCAGGTGACGATGCGTAATGCACATCTGGCTATGATTCCACAGCGAGCTGCTGCAGTTCCTTTGACGCAGCTTTTCCTCTTTCCTTCCTTGCTTTAGATCTAGATTTTTACGCCTGATTTTATCCTTTCTTCTGCTGCTTTTCAAGTTGACGCTTAATTTCGTCATTCTTTTTCCCTTTCCTCTTCTATTCTTTCAGCATGGTCCTCTAATGCTTTGCTAAGGGTGTCGACAGCTTTAAGACTGTAAATATATTTGGGTTTTACATATCGATCTTTACGATCCCATCCAAACGCAGCAATATCAAGTATTTGGTCTTAATCCCTCATAGCGCCAATACCTTACTTCAGTAAATGTATCTAGTATGCTAGATGAAAAGCGATATCAGCAGGTAGTTTCTCAAGAGCTTTTTGTATTGCCTCGGTTGCTGTAAGACATTTTCGGGTTGGTTTGACAATTGGTTTAACCGCTCTGTACCTTCTGTAAATTCTACTTGAGCTTCATGACGCTGTTGTAGCTGCTGTTTGACAGAATCACGGACAGAGAGATATTTCCTGATTGTCTCTAGTCGTTGTGGAGCTATGTTAGCTGTACGAGATCCCATAGACAGCAGAATCGCTCATTATTATTACTAAAACAACGATTTAATTACAAATCACCTCTCAGTAATCAATAAGTTAGTTATTTTATAATACACCCTGTTTCCCCCATCGATAACCAATACAAGCGGGGCGCTCCTCATCATACCGTCGTGGAACGAGCGTAGAAGACTCGGATCAACATATTTAATACAAGATCTCAACATTTTTTAAGGCCTCGATGTTATAAAAATACCATTAAAAACACCCCAAAAAGGTCGGTTCACCCCTCCCCCTGCTGCTGTCTGTGTTTTGCGTAACAATGGACAGCAAATGGTCGTCTGTAGCCAGAGAAAGGGTTAGCACGGGCATCCACAATATTAATATCGACAACACATCTGTGCTAACAGCATCTACTGTACGTCAAATAACATCGTTGGCGATGTTCATGCGGAATAACCTGTCTTTGTCTGTAAACATAACCTTGCAGACACTGTGTCGAATCCAATATCCGACTGAGAGTAATCGCACAATGAACCTCAACGAAGTTGTTCTTGACGTTGATTGTATCAACCGTTGAAATTGTTGTTGAATCCTATCACTAAGGTTGTACATCTGCAATATGAGCCGTTTCGTCTCCCTGTCGAATATATGTATAAGGCTCTTTATCTTCATGCTTGAATGGATCCTTCATAATCATCATAGTGGCGCCAGCGGATCTCACGTAACCATCTACGTATCTGGAGACACCAATAATCGTTGTAGCAAAGTCAACGTTGTAGAGAATTGCTTCTATTTTCCATCCATCGATGAAATAACGTGCACACCGTGCGCTGCTAGAAAACATCAAAATGCCATTGACTCGGAAAATTCACAACTAGGGAATTGAAGGAAACATCGTCTTGTATACGTTCCCTTCAATTTCCAAGGATGCCTCACATGGGAACAAACACTTAGATGTGTCCTGCACTTGTATACTGGTTTTGATTGATTAGGGACCGTAGTAGGGTACGAATAATATCGAACATATCTTTTGCTTGGCACATTAGAAAAGCACACTTGTATCCAACGTAAACGTACTTCTGTCATTATATTAAAATATTAGGTAGATTTTTAATGTACAGTTGTATTATCAAGGTGTCAACATACAAACAATCAACAAATTCATTTACTCCTGTTGCTCCACAGGCACACATGCAACATGAGGATTTTCATGTTACCGAGTGATTCTTAAGTGGTTCTATCTCAAGCATTCCTCAAGGCCGCCATGGACTCTGTCTAGGCGTTCATGAAATTTCTCTATCGCGCCTGGTTGTAGTTGTTGTTTCCTTGTTTAAAGCCATTTCTCAAGATAGTCTATATACGGCGCGAGTATCATTGGCAAATGTTTGATCGCAGACCTTTTTGAGAACTTCCGATTCAGACTGTCTCGGCTGCAACCTATATGTCATACGTTTGCAGATGACTATAACATTACCAATTTGATCACTGTGTTCGAGGGCAGCTTTGCATCATCGCTTCCTATAGTCTGCTTTGGTATCACTATCACGTTTAAACGTCATTTATGTTTATCGTTGTAGATAGATTGCTGTGAAATTGCGATATATCATCAACGACCTTCAGTTGCCTCGGATCACTTTGGGCACGTCTACGTATGATTGTGTTACATAGGTCACGTATTTGGTTTTGTCGACCTTCAGAAAATATTCTCTAGGGGTTGGCTTTGTATCTGTGCATGACGTCATCGTACACGGCAAGATTATCCTCACTCAGATCAAGGTCATTATTAGTAGAAGATTCGTCGAATGTGGAAACAAAATTAATAGTGGATGATTTGCTTCTTGGTGACGACTGAAGCGCTGTCATAAGGTCCAAGAGTACACAATAACACGACTGCTCGTCCGCATAGAGTACAATTATGTATAAACAATCCCATGTCATCAAAATCATATTCAACAACAATTTGGTTTTCCTTTATCAGGTCTGAAAAAAATTATCAACACGCAATGAGTTGAAAGCATCTCACTGTGCTTGAGTAGTTTAGGCTTTGCATGCGCAGAAAAGTCAATTATGGCTTCTTCTCCTTTGTGATGCTTTCCTGGATGTCACTAGTATAATTCAATCGTACCCTCATAATGTGTTAGCTGCTATATAAACTCGTACCGAAAATCCAACTCGAATTCAAACAAATAATGGTAGAACCGTGATCTATGTAACTTGTTCAATATAAAGCAAATAATTTTACATTCATCGAAACGTTCTCTGTGGTGACGTTGCTGCTGCCTTAACAAAGCTACCCAGACAACCATGGAGCCTGGTGAAAGCATATTCCTAGATAAGTGTTGCCGGTCTGGAACACGGTGACCAAACAAAGTCTGAAGGAAGCTCCTATAAATCGTGTCGATGCTGCATGTTGTCGACATGACCTCGCTTACCAATCATCAAGTGATATCTGTGTGCGTCAAAGTGTTGATATAGATCCCATCCATGGCTTAAATGCGATTAATCCTACACTCGGAGAAAGAATCGAAATATGGCTCATCAAATGAGGTAGAAGACTAAGATTGCTCATTTATTGGTTGTTAGAACAAGCAATTGTATTACGATTTAACCGTACACTTGAGGAATAATTATTCAGACTTCTGTACACGCAGGAATTGCTAAGGGGGACTCCGATCATAGATTATTCTCGAGAGTGGGTAACATGACCTTATCAATCATGCAACCACTAAATAATGAAACCATAGGCACGATTAAGTTCAAATCTTCTATGGCAATTCGGAAGAAGATTGTTGCCATTGCAGCAAAAAAAAATTCTCAATCACTGCCGTTAGGCCCAATCGGAGGGATGTACTTCAATATCTCTGCATGCGCCGCTGAAGTTCGAAGGTGAGCAACGTCGTGCTACTGACTTCATTGACACATTTACAATCTCAGGAGGAACTGATTTTTCGGTCAACACTTACCATTTACTGCCGCTGACGAGTCGACCAAAGCCTCCAAGGAGATAATTTTTTTGCGCCAGAAATTTCAAGTCGTTCCCGCTGATACGGAACTAATAGAAAAGGTATATTATATTCCACTAGGTCCATCCATCGTAAGTTGAGTTAAAATTACATGGTGTCCGTAAGCGTGTTTAGTGACTCTAGCGAGGAATATCCATCATCTGGTGTCAAAAGGATGCAGACTCACCTTGCTACAATGGTACATACTTATACAATATTTCTTTGACCGGACCTGATGTGCTCTGTGTGCAAATTCGTGTCGCTCATGCAAACATTACAAATAAATACCGTGTCAGAGATATTATGCAACAATAACAAGGGGAACCTCTTTTGAAGTTTTGATGTCCTTACCGCCCAGCGGTCCTACAATGATCAAGAATAATTTAAGACGCAATCGCACATACTCGTCGATTGCTTGACCGCACATTCAACCTTGAACTAGCCAACAACCTTTTTGCTGATATTACTAAAAATGCGAATGAATTTTTGGATAAGTACTTTTGTCAGACCAGAAGCGTAGCGAGGGTGTGGCAAGACATCGCACGTGCCGTGGGCGCCACTTGATGGGGGGCGCAAAATCGGTGAGCAGAACAAAGATTTTTATACTTTCAAAGCTTTGATAGTTGCGCAATTTTAGTTCTTGCCGTGGGGCGCCATATTGATAGGGGCGCAATTTTAGTTCTTGCCGTGGGTGCCATATGTCCTCGCTACGCCTATGTGTCAGACCCTTTTACAAGTATAATCATATGCATAAGAAATGAACTGGTGTCTGTGTCTGAGCATCTTGACACGATACTGGTAAACTGGTTTGATCTTGCCATAGTACATTAGCGGACTTGTCAAATCCAACACGAAGACACCAACATAAATTGTCCCTGTCAACATGAACACGACTCTATTGTTTTGAACGGCTTCGACTTTGGCATCAAATGATTTGTATGACTGAAATGTCGGGCTGCAACAATCCTGTGAAGTTTGTCTTTTCCACACTCACGGACAAGATCGTCACTGATATTTGTGTTGAGGTTCCCCGTTGGTTTTCCGAATATAGCATTTTCCGTGAATTTGAAGAAGTCTTTCTAACACTCGTTAGCGGCCTTTGTCTGCTGAGACATATTCAATTGTATATGCGGCGCCATCGAGTCAGTCTTTCTGGCGACATTTAAGCACCCGCTGGAGTCATACATACGAATACCTGCTCGAAAATAATACTTCCGACTTCTCACATGTACAAAATAATTATGACTGGTGCTTATATTTGGAAACCGTTTGATACATTCAATATAGGGCCACGAACTCATCGTTGATTTTGCATTGATACGGAGACATATGAGACGTTGGTACAGACAATTCCATTGGCCCAAGTGGTTAAAGCATCCGCCTCAGATGCGGTAGGTTGCGGTTCGAAAATTGCCAACAACTTATAATTCTATTTCTTTGGAGTTTCTTAACAAACGCACTTATTTGTTTTATATTATATTTTTTACCTTTGAAAAAGAACATTTACATTTGCTCAGGAAACCTCATTCATTTCAACCATATCAAGGTTGTGTTTTTGTACTTTCATCGCTTGTTGGTAATAAATCATTTTATATATAGCCTTACAGTACTACAGTGCTGGTAATTCGTAAAATCCACAATCAATCAATCAGCCAATCGAACGCTTTTGCTGTTTCTGGCACAATCGTATGTTACTGTTCTTTGCTAATTACACTACACTAAAAGTCATAGCCATCAAGCATATGTTACGTGGAAAAACAATTCAAGCAATGTAACGTTATGTTCTGCCACAGTCCTCATTTTTTCCAAGACACACACCTTCTCATTAAGTGTGCTCTATTGTCATTGAACTTCTTCTATATGCAAAAAAAAAATCTCTGATGTAAATAATCATATATATTCTCGACCGATGGTGTGGGTAAATTCACGCGCTTGTCCCCCTCACTGGGGAAGGGTTGTATATATACTCCCAGTGGATAATATTTTATTGTACGGTCATTCACTGTAATATACTCTTCGTTTTTCATTGTAATTTCCAGACTCGTGGCAATTCGTTGTAAAGAAAAGCTATTCCAGGCCCAATACATCGAGGAATGTGTATGAGTATATTATTTTCAGTTTAGTATCTCGCCAACCCACTGCAATGCTGTTTATTAGAAGTATTAATCCAACTCGTAAATGACGCCGCTTGTACAGTGAGATCCAATGACGTAAAATGTTTTGCACTGCATGTAAAATGACTCCGTAGTTTCAGTACCTCCATAGCTGATATATCTTTGCATGTGAATTTTTTTTTTGGAGAACTCAGAGCATCGCGTCAATCGCTTAGATTCTTCATCTTCTAAATACTTCACACTCTTACGAAAACGTTAACCTAATCTTTCCGTATATTCTAATGCTGAAGACATTTCTCTAATTAATTTGTTCTTGATGATCATCGCTGCTACTACTATATTTATTAACTGCATCCATAGGAAATTCACTCATTTCATTTTATGTGCTGGGTGGCCTAGTCAACGTCTGCGGCCGTTGTTATAGTAATTGTATCTTTTCGAACATTTCCAATTTTATTTCAAAAAAATAGTAAGTTACATGCTTTTTTGCTACCCAGTTTGTGCTACAGAAATATATTTCATACTAGCGTTATAATTGCATTTTACTACCCCATTGGTATAGTCACTCACCATAGGGGTAAACGTGCTAGATTCATATACCGATCCGGTGGCTTAAGTGGTTAGTGCGTCCGCCTCAGATGCGGGAGTTCGCGGATTCGAACCCTGGCCGAGTCATGCCAAAGACTTATAAGAATGGTACTAGCAGCTGTCCCGCTTGGAGATCAGCATTAAGAGGTTAGACTTAGGATTAGTTGGCCTGGCATTACTAATGTGGGACATGATGCTACATATCTGAGGCATGATGCCCCATTGCTAGACATCACTATAAACTGCCACACTGCAGACATCGTAGCGATATAACTAAAAGTGTTAAAGCTACGTAAAAATCTCAATCACACAGACACACGCTACATTGATGGGGCAAAGAAGGGGTTAATCAATTATGAAATGTCCAGGAGAGGATAATGTATATTCCCAGTGTGAGAAGGAGGGAAAAGGTAGACACAAATAAGCAACCAAAATTATGTTTTCTCTTCGCTCTCTTATTTATTTTGCATCATGATGATTTCTGATATAATATAACGTCGAGTTTTCTTCACGCCTATGCCATATACATGTATAACCTGAGTAAGATTTGTTTAGAACTTTGTCTTCTTTTCTTTCATGCTGCTTTGTGCATTAGTTTCAGATTTAGACAACGTCAAAGCATTTGCGAGATGCATTTTGGGGAAGTCACCTGACCCAAGATAGGGTACGTCACCTAACCCAAGATTAGTGTATGTTTAATCCAGTGTATTTGAAAAGGTGGATAAGAAAAACTAGCATTATCTATATACCGAGAAAATGCAATAATAAAAATCATAATCATCTCACTAAGCTCGAAGTTTCTTTTCTCATTTCAATACATTATAGTTTACAAAAGAATAAAGGTTTCTTTTCCATTTCAATACAATATAGTGCACAAAATAATAAAGGTTTATTTTTCATTTCAACACGTTATAGTATCACAAGAATAAAGGTTTCTTTCTCGTTTCAATGCGTTATAGTATATTATAGTATACACAAGAATAAAGGTTTCTCTCTCGTTTCAATACGTTATTGTATCAAAAAGAATAAAATTTTCTTTGTCATTTCAATACTTTACATAGTGTACAAAGAGGAGACATAATATGCTGTAAGCGCTGTACATATTCTGATTGGTTGATATTTTTAACAAAGATCTAGATTCATCATTTTTGCATCGTCGTCATCATCATCATCATCATCATCATCATCATCATCAAAGTCTTTCTCATAGTCCATGTAACTGGTATTATTATTATTATTATTAGTAGTAGTAGTAGTAGTAGTTGTTGTTGTTGTTGTAGTAGTTGTAGTAGTAATAGTAGTAGCAGTAGTATGTAATAGTATTAGCAGTAGTAGTAGTAGTACGTAGCGATAGTAGACGTAGTTGTAATATTAGTAAGTAGTAGTAGTTGTTTTTACTGGTTTTGTTGTTGTAGTTGTTGTAGCTGTTGTAGTAGTAGCAGTAGTAGTATTAGTAGTAGCAGTAGTAGTGGTAGTAGTAGTAGTAGTTGTTGTTGTTATTGTAGTCTTGCTGTTTTTGAAACAATATAAAATGTAACAAACAATGATGACAACGAGATTTATTTCTGGCAACAGTACCTAAGACTGCAACTAATATAAAAAAAAACTGAAGCATTAATATTGAGAGAGGGAGAGAGAGAGAGAGAGAGAGAGAGAGAGAGAGAGAGAGAGAGAGAGAGAGAGAGAGAAGAGTATTGCAGAAAAATACATGGAAATATATATGGAGAGGAAGTTAACTGGGATACAGACAGATGAATGGGGGGGGGGGCGGCCAGATAACTAGGGCACAGAAAGATGCATGGAAACGTCGATCATAAAGAACGAAAACAAAACTGAAGAAGACAAACTTGTATAATAACAGACCAACAGACAGGTAGATAATACAGGCTAAAAGACGGGGCACTAAAGGGAAATAATAATATGCATTCATTATTAGACAAAGATATTTCATAAACACAAATATGGATATAAGACCATACTGCATATACTTACTGTTTTTGACCTGCAACCGGAGTTATAGAAGACAGTATGGCTAGTAACGACTAGTTCCTCAAAACATTCCTGCAAAATTTTATACAACCTACGTCAATGACGGTCTTTGCATAGCTTTCCGTACAAATTCATTTTTGCACTTAAAGTGTCGTGATTTTCTGAAGACAGCATGCTTGTACCACACAGTGCCTCCTCATTTACTGCATTACGTAGCAATCCGTCTAATTGGGCCTTAGGAATAGGTTCAAACAACCGTTAGAATCGTCTTACACGACGACGGGTTGATCTTTCTCAGTATGTCGGGTTTATATTACACGTGTGCATATAAGGTCAGAATCAATAAAGTACCGTCGTTCTCTATGTCTAACGACACGTTTCTTTTCTATATTTTATTCAATATTAATAATCTATTAAGGGACAAAATTTGGTCCTGAAAAAGGCTCTCGACTCATATTGCTACAGCAACAATTGCTTTTGTTAACTTTGGATATCTGGCACGTTCTTAATCGTTAAAAAGTTTTCCTTTGATTTCCTTTGTTATATAAACCTGAAAGAAAATGGTATAATGACAGCTGGTGGTCCGTTTCATGTACCAGTCTAAATTTTCCATATGTACACTTTCACTTTTTAAAATATCTTACCATATTGAAACAAGCTCTTCCGTAACTTGTAATCGATCTCCCTCTACACTCAGTTTAGCAAGATATTGATTCACTCATACATATATATATATATATATATATATATATATATATATGATTTTCTGAAGACAGCATGCTTGTACCACACAGTGCCTCCTCATTTACTGCATTACGTAGCAATCCGTCTAATTGGGCCTTAGGAATAGGTTCAAACAACCGTTAGAATCGTCTTACACGACGACGGGTTGATCTTTCTCAGTATGTCGGGTTTATATTACACGTGTGCATATAAGGTCAGAATCAATAAAGTACCGTCGTTCTCTATGTCTAACGACACGTTTCTTTTCTATATTTTATTCAATATTAATAATCTATTAAGGGACAAAATTTGGTCCTGAAAAAGGCTCTCGACTCATATTGCTACAGCAACAATTGCTTTTGTTAACTTTGGATATCTGGCACGTTCTTAATCGTTAAAAAGTTTTCCTTTGATTTCCTTTGTTATATAAACCTGAAAGAAAATGGTATAATGACAGCTGGTGGTCCGTTTCATGTACCAGTCTAAATTTTCCATATGTACACTTTCACTTTTTAAAATATCTTACCATATTGAAACAAGCTCTTCCGTAACTTGTAATCGATCTCCCTCTACACTCAGTTTAGCAAGATATTGATTCACTCATACATATATATATATATATATATATATATATATATATATATATATATATATATATATATATATATATATATTACTTAAGAAGGCGTGCCAACCAGTGATGAGCCAATAAAGGTTTGTTTTGATTTGCTACTTTGAAGTCATTATTATGGCAATGAGCAAAACATCCTCGTTCCAACATCGATTGCTATAAACAAAACTAGTTTTGACATTATTAAAGTATCAACCATTAGGTCCTTATAATCACATCTCTCGTTGAAATTATAAACTGCAAAACAATCCAGAACGGATATCGGATGCCTTGATAGAGTCAAGTAATTTACGTAAAATAGATACAGACGATACGACCATTTATCATAGACTA
This sequence comes from Megalonaias nervosa, assembly GCA_016617855.1. Lineage (NCBI taxonomy): Eukaryota > Metazoa > Mollusca > Bivalvia > Unionida > Unionidae > Megalonaias > Megalonaias nervosa. Next base: position 52,222 of record JAECUM010006764.1, on the reverse strand, counting down.
AAATGTTGGAATGTATTATAGATGGCGATTGTTTCTAAACTGTAGTCCGGTTAATTGTTCGCTAATAGTATGCCATGTTGGAGACCAAGAAAAAGGCAATTAAGACTGATATTTTGATTTGTAGCTAAAGTAAAAGAAAGATAATAGTATAAAGGTAATTGCTAATGCCGAAAGAGAGTGACCTTGTCATTGTTTGATAATCGTCCATGTAAACAGAACTTTCAAAAGCACTGTTGACGGAGCAAACTTACCTCGTGTTCGCCGCATCTTGTAAATTTACCGCAGTCAGCAGGAGATGCAGTACCAATGCAATCATAGCACATTATATATGCCACTGCAAAGCCAATCAAGATATATATATATATATATATATATATATATATATATATATATATATATATATATATATATATATATATATGTGTGTGTGTGTGTGTGTGTGTGTGTGTGTGTGAACGTAACTTCATAGTCATTTTAATTTTGTTTCAAAATTGCAACTGTTTCGAATCTCGGGCTTAGCCAGTGTGGGTATGTGAGAAGACTTGACAGTGGGTACCCGTGAAGTTTCCGGGGGTCGGTGGTTCTGAGCGTGGTTTTCCCAGGCTATTCCTCAACCGGTTATAATGGCCGCCTTTTATATATAGCCAATCTTGTGCTGAGAATTGTCGTTAAACCCAAAGAAACAAAAACAACACCTACTGTTTAATTTTGAGTATGATTTTTTTTAGTCATTTGCAGATGTAAGACACCAAATTCTCTGATAAGTAAGACTAGCAATGGTTTGTAATATGGAAATCAGGATGCATTATGACATTATGGGAAACAATCGGTATAATATTGAACACGTATCTAAATTTCTGATCACATATTTCATTATTTTATTTTACTTTCATAATTGAAATAATTATTCCATAAACATTTTCAGGCTCTGCTAAACAATGCAAATGAATACGGCGCTGTTAATCGATTACAAGTGTTCTTGTCAGATCCTGGGTTTACGTTTTACAAATTACCCGTGTTACTCAGCCTTTCTCCTAACATTGATAACAATACTGTTGAGGAGATTAACACAAAAATTGACCGTGTTTGTCAAGACAAAGGAGAGGATCCTATAAACAATTATCCAGACTAAGCGCGGGTACAAGACAATTTTGTTTTCTTTATAAGTTCACTCAAAAGATGTCTTTGTATCAATGATACTGACGACACATAATTTACGTTCATGTTTGTCTGGGGGATTTATCTTTCTGCTCTTGAGTTTCCAAGTTTGTATGTTTGTCACTTGTCCTGCTAGTTGACAGTAACTGGAAACTATTCATAACAACCCATTTAACCTCTTCCTTTGTACTTGAAGCTTTCCTTGGATTTCAGTTATGTCCAGAATTTCATTATATGCGAATTTGTTACTGATGGCTTCGTGTCTGCCTGGTAATAATAACGGAAAGAGTTCTTGCTTATTTCAGAGAACTAATTGTATCTGTATAAAGAAGTGGGTACTTGACAAATGGACAGACCCAGCACGTCCATTGTGTATCTGTGTAACCGTTGCACTTATTGTATACGTGAAAACTACCTTTCATTTGTGTCGTTATAACTGTTACGGACTTAATTTCAAAGAGGTGGTGCGCAAAGACGGAAATTAACATAGCAATAGTAATTGATTTAACATTTGATAGCAGATTGTGTTTTTTATTCTTTTGGGACAAGAAAGTTATTTCTCTTTTTATAAAAGTGCCCAATTTGAGTGAGCTCTGCAGAAGTATAGTTTTAAGAAAATAGTTATAAAATCATATATGACTGATGGGCAGCAATAGGCTCAATCCATCTGAGGGAACGATACATATACACTATATGTATAAAATATAATTTTGAGATGGTAGTACTAACAATGAAAAGAAAAGCGGCAGTCTTCGTGTGATATGAAGACATACTAATTTTCCATGTTACAATGATTATATATAATTATGGGAGACATTCTAATTTTCTTGTGATTATAATAATTAAGTCCATGTAAGTATACTTGCATATAATTAAGGCCATTCTAATCAGTTAAAGGAAGGTGAAAACCACATTGCAATGAAGTGAAGGTAACTAAGTTGGCACGTGCCGAAACTGACATCGGGAATATTACAAAGAGGATGACGACATTTTTAAATGTATTGATTACAATTTATGGACAAATTAAAAAAAAAAAAAAAAAATTTAAGAGTAGCGCAGGAACGTGTTTTGTTCTTGTCATCGATTCCTCGGAATATCATGGTCATTAACAGTGCCGTTAATAGGAACAAAGAGAAAAAGAACTCTTCCATGCGCAACTCCTCATTGTAGAAATCGGACCAGTTCATTTAGTTAGATAAGATATTACCTATATCATCACGAAGCACAAGATATAATCCATTCTGTGTCAAATCGTTTACAATCTCAAGCGGATAACAAATTTGCCCAGAGATATATTCTCTCCCTCACGCTGCTTCATTGTTGTTGAATAAATTACCTTGCAAACTTTATCAGGGGATCTCAAGAGGCTCCTGGCATTCAATGTGATCAGATGGTATTGCATTCCCCCAAAAATGACCGCTATCCTGATAAATTTACTTGAAATATTATGCTTGTATTAACAACCTTTACAAAAGAATCATTTATTGTAACTAACACATAACTACCTCTGTAAGTCTTAAGAAAGGTACATAATGTGTAATGATGCAGATCATAACACGTCCAGAGATATAATTTCCTATTTTTAGATGTACATCATTCAGGTAAACAGAACTGAACCTCAGATTTGCATGATTCAACAAGCCATGAAGCTAGAAATCGATTACACACTGCATGAACAGTCATTATGTCATCAGGTTGGCAGATACGAATAATAATAATAATAATAATAATAATAATAAATTAATATTAATAATAATGACTTCAGTTAAAGAAGAAGCTCATTTTCTCAACTGAATAGTCTTCCATGAGGCCTCTTCTACTATGTATGTTAAGAATCTTACAAAATTGTTCCACCCAAATGACGCCTTTACTTTATTCGTTGTGATGACTTGTGAAGATCAGTCTGATACGTGTCTTGATTGTAATTTAAATTAAGTAAAATGCTTCGTGAAAATGTGGCAGCACGAGGTTTTGCAGTGGAATCTAGAAACAGTGCAGATTTACATGTTTACACGAACATGTTATTTTGGACCTCTTTGAACTAAATGTTCCTGCTTCACGTGGTAGGACCATTGGATTATAATTATAAACTAATAAATTCAAGCTTAACGGGTTACTTGATGCGATTCTAACCAAACTAATTGTTTTTTTTCCAAAGCAATACCAAAACTGTGTTACATATATTCTCGTGAGTGTGGTTACTTTTAATTCACTCAATGTCATTATCAGTCAATCGTATCGTCGATAGTAACGGAGATTTTGTGGATGCACGAGGTTGATAGTTATATTGCAACTCATAGGTTTTGCTAGCTGAAGAATACCGCCAGAGATATAACTTCCAACTCGATGCAGACGACGTGGAACTGAAAGACAACCTGAGATCTCCACTCGACAACCTTGCCGGACAGAATGTTGGATTATTGTTGGAGTTGGAATGTTGAAGCTATGCACAAATGTTTGAAAAATATACTTGATTCAGTCAAAGAGCTACAGTCTTCATGTCTCGAGAATCTGCAGCACATTGGTGTAATTCCATAAAATTGTTCCATGTTTTACACTGGTGTTACGTAATCAAACAGTATATAAAGCTGCCAACAGAATGATACACACAAATGGGATTCGTGTGTATTATTCCTAGGCATATAATAAATGAGAACAACAAATAACTATCGTTAATTTACAGGTTCGTATGCATTATTCCCAGGCATATTATAAATGAGGAGAAGAACCAATAACTATCATTAGTTTACAGAAATTTCCCAGAGAACATGAGATTTTTTCTAACTACACGAATTCACAAAGCATCAACTATGATGTACTTACTGCTCGAAGATATGTTTATTCCGATGACAACTCCCAGGAAAAGAAGGACTGTCCCTGTAAGTAAAGGGCGTATACAATAAAGAAAAATTATAGTTTCACCAGCTTTAATACAATCGTTGTAGAATGTATAAATTTCTTTTTGAAATCAGTTAATAATTCAATCAGTTCATGAGTAGGTGATTACGAATAGAACCTACACGATAAGTTAGAGCTTGCTTTTGTATGAGGAAAAAGGTCTACAAGGCTTCTGCGTGTGTTTGTGTGTGTGTGTGTGTGTGTGTGTGTGTGTGTGTGTGATTTGGATTTGTAACGTAGCTTTAACAACTTTTCGGTCATATCGCTACGATGTCTGCCGTGTGTCAGTTTATAGTGATGTCTAGCACTGAGGCATCATGCCCCAGACATGTAGCATGATGTTCCACCCAGTCACATTATCCTGACAACAGGCCGACCAGTCCTAACACTAACTTCCTAATGCTAAGCGCGAAGCAAATCAGCTCTTAGCACCATTTTTAAAAGTCTTTGGTATGACTCGGCCGGGGTTCGAACCAGCAACCTCCTGCATCCGAGGCGGACGATCTAACCACTAGGTCACCGGAGTGGTGGAAGTCTGCTGCCATTTACATATTATTTCGTTTAACCAAGTCTACAGGGCAAGCATGAATGTAAATAATATGTATTATCGACACATAGCGTATTCATTGTAAGAGTTACCTTTGTCTTTTGACTTTGAGAAGTTTAAAGGCATACGTATGTATGTATATGTATGCTTGTATGTATGTATGTATGCATGTATGTAGTATGTATGTATGTATGTAATAAATTGCTATTCGATCTCCTTATTCTGTCGGTAATGGAAAATAATAATTGTGTATTCAGTTTTCTATGATTATGACGTTTGTCAGTATGAACTTTGCTGCAGAAGATACAAGAGATGCACGATGAATTATTCCGTGGTTCGTCGTACTCCTGAACTAGAAAGAAGACACCTCGGTCAGGTCACATTTGCCGTAATTTATAATACATACGCCCTTCCTCAAAGTGTCTTACTACATTGTGTAGGTTGGGTGTGTAGGGGGTAGTAAACTTTCCAAGAGATTCTTAATAATTTAACCAAACCAATGCCATATTATAATTGTGGTAGGCACTTATAATATATATATGTACAAGAGAGAGAGAGAGAGAGAGAGAGTATTGTTAATTGTCGCTTTTCGTTCGATACCGTTGGAGATAATAGAACATTCATTAGATTAAACGGATTACCCTTCTATCACAAACAAATGATATTCTTATTAAATATAAAGCAAGCATATTTTTTCTGTTGAACAGTTCAACATATTTTGGGTCTCGTCAACGTTTCTTTCAAGCAGTAGTTAACTTTTTTCCTTCCTTAAGTTTCTTGAGAATTGAGGGAAAAGTTTCGAAATTGCATACGCTCTGCCACAACTTATAAAAACAAATAATAATAATAATAATAATAATAATAATAATAATAATAATAATAATCAAAATAATAATAATCAAAATAATGATAATAACGGAAAGTTTTAGAGGGAACTCCGGGAGTGGCTGACTGAACGTACTGTTCCAGCAAAATGTTTACATTTTCAGTGTAAAAAGATAAGAAAGCGTCCACTTTACTACTACTACAACTACTACTAGTGGAGCTTACGGGGCAAAAGAAGGAAAAACAGCCTGGGACGATAAGGGGCAAAACTTTATAGGGCATATGAGACCAAAGAAGGAAAAGCATCCTGGGACGATATGGGGCAAAGATTTATAGGGCCTATGAGACCGAAGAAGGAAAAACGCCCTGGGACGATATAGGGGCAAGATTTATAGCGGTTGACTGGCGGAACATATCACTGGATATATATAACACAAACACAAACACTAAACTAGTATGGTGGGATAGTATAGCGACAATGGCACTTTAATGTTAAATTGGGAGTTGTACACTGGCGACAAGGGGGATTTAACATAGGGATATTTAACATGGGTGGGACTATAGAGCGACAAGGGACTGGGACTGTATAGCAACAAGGTAAATGAACCATAGTGACAAGGGATTGGGCCTGTATAGGGACAAGGGAAAGTTTAACATAGGTTGGGACAGTATAGGGAAAAGAGAAATTGAACATAGGGAATGTAGAGCGACAATGTATTGGAACTGTCTAGGGACAAGAGGAATTGAACATGGGACTATTTAAGGACAATGGGACCTTGAACATGGATGGGTTTGTCAAGGGACAATGGGAAAATTGTTTAGGGCCCGTCTAGGGACAAGGATGGTAGTGGGCTAAATGCAATACAGACAGAGACAGGCATATACTAATACAAGCCCGTGATTTATATGTGAAGCATTACCTAGACCTGAAATTATGTTGGCGCTGTTCATAATTTGCATAATTGTAACGATGCTATAAATAGTTATAATCAAGGAAAAAAACCAATGTCAAAATGGATGTGACTAAAATAACACTAAAATTACTAACTTGTCCCAGAATTTAACCGAGACTAAGCATATCCCTGAACATTAGCTTACATCGGTTTAGACTAAAATGGATAAATCTAGTAAATGTAGTCTCAACTTGTGTAACGATCGTGGATAAACACCCATGTATCTATTTATAGCTACAACCTGTGTAAATTCCTATTGGAAAAACCAAAGTCTATATTTACAGTCTCAAACTTTCCAGCTTCAGTGAAGTCACAGTACTAAACACTAGGGGAATAATGGCAACTGTGTTGCAAGTGGCTGACCTGAATAGGCGCTACTGTAGGTATGTGACATGAATTTGATAGGGATAAAGGGAGTTTTATAGAGACAAACAAAGACCAATACACACACAAACACAAACGAACGCGCACACATACAAACACAAATACAAACACCAACAAACGTACGAACACGCATAAAAACTAACAAATACATAGAAGGGGAAGAAAAAAAAAACCCAATATCTACAATCAACACAGAAGAGAAGGGAAGAAAAGAACTCCAATATCTACTATCAACACAGGAGGGAGGAAGAAAATAAATCCCATATCTACTATCCACATAGAAGGAAAGGGAAGAAAATAACCCATTATATACTATCCACACCCATTTATACTATCCACATAAACGTACGCGAACGCATAAAACACACACTCTGCAATCCACACAAACCCCCAATATCTACCATCCACACAGACGGGAAGAAAGAAAAAACACACCATATATACTATCCACACAAACGTACGCGAACGCATTAAACATATACTCTGCTATCCACACAAACCCATAATATCTACTATCCACAAAGAAGGAAAGGGAAGAAAATAACCCATTATATACTATCCACACACCATATATACTATCCACACAAACGTACGCAAACGCATAAAACACACACACGCTCTACTATCCACACAGACGGGAAGAGAAGAAAAAACACACCATCTCTACTATCTACACAAACGTACGCAAACGCATAGATCACACACTCTACTATCCACACAAACACACTTGTCCTCACGGTAGGTTTGACATCGCAGACCTGTCTCATGATAAGGTGAGGCAAAATTGTTCTTCTCTTTTCTTTTTCTTCTTTCTTCTTTTTTCCTCTTCCTCCTCTTCAAACCTGGCAGCTTCTACCGAGAGTTGGTCAAAATATAAGTGAAACGCAAAGAAAAATTGCATCTGTTACGTCAGCGATGTTTGAACCACTGGTTCCTGAGTGCTATAAGAGGACTGATTCTGATGAAAGTGTTCCAGTGGTCAGACATTGATCAACTATTCGTGGGCGAGAACGATTGGTTTGTTATTGATTGTATGTACTGCAAGGTAGACTTACTGCAACGAATTCCAGAAGAAGAGTTAGAGGATTACCAATATCTTTTATACAACGTAAACTAAGTTCAAGAGAAAACTTCTGAACGGTGTGTGATGTGCAAGTTAGCGACTAAACAATTTAGATTTGCCACTGGAGTACGATCATCTCTGTGCAGAAAGTACACTTATTGCCTCCGACAAAAGAGGTATAAAAACTGGCTACCATGCCAAAGCCTTTATCAGTTTTGATACAACAGATTCCGTGGAAGGAAATTAATGACAATATTCAAACGTTGGAGGATTACCAACACTTATTACGAGAACTGTGTCCATTGAATTGGGGTCGACGTGTGGTGTGCATCTTAGTGACTTGCTTTCTGGGATTTCATTTACCAGCCGTTTTTTTTTTGTGGACTCTTTATGACCAGTATTTACCACTCCAAACATGAAAGTGATCCCTTCAAATGTACACGAGAGACTCATTCTGTTAAAAGCCTTGCGCTTTCATCTCGATACTTCTCGACCTCTGCGGAAAAACAAGATTCGTAAACTTTAGGCACTGAAGATGAGCACGATGATGTGTGTGTAGCTTGTGACTTACACCCTCACTGGATAGATGTACGTGACAGGAAAAATTTGGGCTTCGAGGCTTGGACAAAAGAAGCGTTACACTATGCCCAAGATTTGTTATCCTGACTTCAAACGTCCAGTATCCATATACTTAACCATTTGGCTTTGATGTATTTTTGACTTTCGTGTTGTTCACATTTTAAAGATTGCAATAAACGTGTCCTGAAAAAAGTATAAAAACTCTTGCAGTGTCTGTCTTCGTGTCAAAAGTAACATTCCCTACACTGCTATGACTACCTCTACTGTCTCTGCTTGCTCTTCCTCCACTGTGAAATTCTTCTACGAAAACTTAGATCGAGCCAGTTGGGAGGCATTGTATCTTAGACATCCCTTTAAGAAGTTAATTGCCGGACCTAGCGGTTCAGGCAAAACCGAATTTGTCAAACGTGTGATCGAACGTAAACATCATTTGATCGATCGTCCCCCTCAACGAATCGTGTTGTGTTATAAAGTGTGGCAATCGGCGTACAGCCTTCTGCGAGAAAGTCAAGGCGATTCCATCATGTTTGTGGAAGGCATTCCTGGCGAAGACGACCGGATTGTGTCTGACCCCAGTCAAACACATCTGGACATTTTCGACGACATGTTAGGAGAAAACGAAGAAGAAATTAAACTGTGGTTTACGCGCAAAGGGCATCATCGTAATGCCAGTGTCATTTACATCAAACAAAATTTATTTCAACAAAGTAAAGCCCATCGCACCATCAGTCTCAATGCTCATTATGTGGTCTTGTTTCAAAGCCCTAGAGATAAATCGCAAGTGCAAGTCTTAGCCAACCAGTTAGGAACGCCTTGGCAGACTCATGCATACAACGATGCCACTCAAACCCCACACGCCTATTTACTCATCGATTTAAAACCAACCATCCCAGAGTATTTGCGATTTCGTACCCATCTGTTGCACCACTGGTGCCAAGACGGAGGGCCTGTCATGTACACGTCCCCGTCGTCGACTTAACAACAACAACAACCAAAATAAAATCTATAAAAACCTCGGTCACTTTGGGTCTGTCTCACACAGCGTCAACATGACGTCCTTTCAGTCTCATCTTCCCGTCAAATTCATTCGTGCCTTGTACGGCATCAGTTGCGAACAAATCCACAAATACGTGATCGCGTCTTAGAAACCAGTCTCAAAGAAGTCTTACGATGGCTTACGGTGACAGCACGTCAATTACTGCAAGGCATCATTCACATTCCACATCAAACCAAACACGTTTTTTTTTTTTTTTATAGAAACAAAGTAGCCTTGATGCAACTGGCCGATCCTTGCGTCAACGAACAAACCAAAAAGCAAATCATTTTGAATCCTGAGGTGTAAAGGAGGTGTCATCATTTGTTCCCTCCTAAAATGGAATCCCAATGCTGCCAAAGTCCTCCCCAAGAAAAAAGCCACTCCCCGACCCAAAGGTACCCAGAAGAAAAAGAAAAAGAGCAACGGTGTCAAGACCAGGTCACAGAATCAGAAAAAGAAAAGCCCACAGAAAACAGCTTCTATCCGCAAGAGAGGCACTGAAGCCAGGACGCAACCTTACATTCGCAAACCACGACCTGCCGCAACGGTCACCGCGTCTCCAGTAGCCTCAGCATCTTCCACTTCTCCGTTGCTGGTGGTGCCAGTCAAACCCGATTTGACACGTGTCTTTCCTAATTTGATGAAACAATGGAAACCCGCGTCTCCAAGAACTTCTCCTCCAGCGGTGACACACTCTTTCTCTTTAGCGGCAGTGGCTGCTGCTCGCAAAGTGCCTGCCCCCAAAATCAAAGTCCAAGAGAGATCGGGCGTGTTACAGAGTTTACTGGATTTGTCCATGGAAGAACTGTCCCGACTGAGTTAGTTGCGAACCCCTCAGCGTCGAGTGATGCCTGTCATCACGTTGATACGACGTAAAAACAATCAGTGGTGACGCATTCCAGTATAAAAAAGACCTGACGTAAACGGTGGGATCAGTGTTGTTGTGCTCCCGAACGCCCAAAGATGTCCCCTCAAAAAAAAGTACACACCGTTACCATCGTCGTTCTTCTGTCCAAAAGGGAAAAGGAAAAAGAAAAGGACAGTCACGTCATCCGAAAAAATGCTTAGCCAAACATCGACGTCACCCTCTGAAAAGACACACTGGTCTACAGAAAAGAATGACCCACCAAAGGGAGGATTGTTTCGCAATTTTGGGGGAAAGCCTTCACCTTTTTGACGAAGCGATACTCCAAGAAAAAGATAAAAGGCCGTCTACCAAGTCATCGACGTCACGTCAGTGTATTTCTATGTGTGTGTGTGTGTTTGTGCCGTGGAGCGAACAAACAAAGATGTCACCCCCCAGAAGCCATCCGTCTTCTCCCTCCAAAGGAAATAAAAAGAAAGGAATGCTTCCTCGTTTATTCAAACATTGGGACGTGTTATCCGTCCTGTCCAAAGCTTCTCCACCCATGCGAAAACAACTCATTAATTCCGCCTCCAAAGACGTCATCGATACCGTGTACGAATGTTGTCTGAATGTCTTGAAAGGAACGATACCTTTTCTAAACATCAGAAAGAATGCTAAGCCAAACATCGACAGGTTCTTCGTCAAATGGTTAAGAAGAAAATACCCATCCATCAAAAAAAAAGATGCTGGTACAACGCGGAGGATTTTTGCCCTTTTTGCCCATGTTGTTAGCACCCGTGCTGAAAGGAGTATTATGGAACGCATGCAGGGAGTTGATTCACAAGGAATGGGTCAAAGATAAAAATGTTCAAGAAGAATAAAGGAGGACACTGGAATCAAAAGATCTCAGACGTGACTATTGAAATCTGATGGAAGAACGAAAACTTGCTTTAGTACTTTACAAACGATGGATGGAATACCATCGTTGACAAGAACAATGGAACCGCACTTACCTCCCAATCCTCATCTGACCGAGATGTCCCACTTGCAACACGAATTACAATCGTTGATGGATCGAAGCGATTTGTCAGAAACGGAAAAATCGCAAAGTTACGGTCAACTGTTGCAACGACTGCAACTCTTTCACCAGAAAGCTTTAGACGAAACAGCTCTACCAACTCTGAAAGATTTTAAGGCTCTGATAAAAAATCCATCACCACCACCCCCAGCGGTTCAAACACCGTCCACAGCTCCCATCCCTAGTAAGATTGCAGCGTCCTTGTTAACCCCTTCCCCTACATCCCAACGAGAAGAACTTAAAGCTTGGGTTAAAAAGATGATGTCCACTCCTGCGACAGAAGTCAAAAAGAAAGAAGGGAAACCAGAAGTGTTAAAAGAAAAGAAGACCAAAGCCATCCCATTACCACCACCACCACCACCACCACCACCAAAACTACCTTCGATCTCCACTAACGTGGCACATCGGACACGTACAGCCGTTTCAAAACCACCCTCTCGTCCCATTCAGAGTAGCATCAGTGAGGAGTGGATAGCTTATTAAAAATGGAGAAGGTGTTAGCCAGCATTTACTAGTATCCATCCCATCCTGCAGGTTACGGAGGAGTTCAGAAATTGTATCGTGCTGCCAAAACTCGACTGAAAAGTGTCCGTTTACCTCAAGTGCAACGATGGTTACAAGAACAAACCACGTACACCTTGCACAAACCCATTCGACAAAACTTTTCCAGAAGTCGCACATGAATGGGGGGCATCGATCATCAATGGCAAGCCGATTTAGCCGATGTCTCTCATTTGGCCACCTACAATCGTGGTTACAAATATTTGTTTTGTGTCATCGACGTCTTTTCCAAATTTTCTTGGGTCGTGCCATTGACTTCCAAATCGAGCAGTGAGTTACTGCGAGCCCTCAAACTGGTTTTGAACCAAAGCGGTCGTCACCCTCTTCGATGGCAAACCGACAATGGAGCCGAATTTCTAAACCAAGCTTTCCAAAAAAATTAAAGATACCGTGACACTCATTTTTTCACCACCGAGAATCCCGAAACCAAAGCCAGCATCGTGAAACCTTTTCAACGCACCTTGAAAGAATGCATGTGGAAACATTTTACGCATCAACACCTCTCAAGTACATCGACGTCTTCCCGTACCTAGTCCAAGCGTACAACTAATCTTACCATCGGAGCATCGGACGTGCCCTTCAAGAAGTGACTCCCGACAACGAAGTGACCGCCTTCGAGCGCCTGTTTGGTATGTCCCGGACGGTGACTGTCCCCAATAAAGGCGGAGTGTTGGAAGTAGGAGATTGGGTGCGCATTAGCAAAACCAAACGCACTTTCGACAAAGGTTACTTATCCAACTGGACCAACGAATTGTTTCGTGTCACTGAGCGAGTGCGTGGTCGTCATCCTGCCGTCTATAAATTGGAAGACATGAACGGGAAAGTGTTAAAAGGAACGTTTAACTTGCCCGAATTACAACGCGTGACCAAAAAAGAAGACTAAGCTTGCGAAATCGAAAGCATTCCCGATCGAAGAACTCGTAAAGTGGGAAAGAACACTGTCAAAGAAGTCAAAGTACGTTGGAAAGGATAACCTCCCAGTTTTGACTTTTGGATCGACGCTTCGCAAATCATCGAATATAAAAAGAAATGACCACCATGCCCTTCAACACAGCTTCAACCGCAACCACTCCAGCAGTGACAACTCCTTCTCCAAGTTATTCTCTGCAAGATCTACAAAAGCAACCCTTGTGGGTGTAGTGTGGAGAACGTGTGCCTCAAACGAAAATCATTTTTTTCTGCCAAATCTTTGTGGTGTATTGTGTCATCGGTACTGCCATTGTAAATTTGAGTTTGCAGCAAGGTGACAAACAATTGTGGACCATTTTACTGAGCAGTTGCATCGGTTACCTTCTTCCCAATCCGTCCCTGAAATATTCGTCTAACGGGAAGAACGGGAGCTTTGCGTCCAACATTAGCCCACCTTCCAACAATCACCATAACCATCACAACAATCCTCTTTTAGACACTCTTCTGACACTAGAACTCAGGAATTATGAATAGCCAGTTTTACTTAACGTTACCCAGTGACAGTTCCATGGAGGTGTTTCCCCACAATACCTTGTGCTGTTTCAAATTACCTCAGGCCATTCAATTGGATCACGAATCCCATTGAGAAGTGACCTTGGTGGAAATGATTCACCCTACACAAATCAAAAACATTGTCGAAAATCAAAACATTTTTACGGTAGACGTTCATGACGATCAAGTGCAACAAAACTTGGATAAACGCGTCACTGTTGGTGACCATATGAAAACAAAAGACCACAACAGTAAACGGACCACTTATCGGTTGCAAATTTCCCCAGGCTATTATTTTAGTGGTCAACATTTGGTGAACACGATTGCTGACAGGTTCAATGTCGTGTTTGGCAAAGCCTTGGAGAAAGCCAGAAAAAGTGTCACCCTCGAGTACCACAAAATAGCTCGTCCCCTATGGATGAAATTTTCAGAGGACAAAATATTATCCATTACATTTTGTCCTGAATTGTATGACATTTTGGGTGGAGATCCCAAGTTGATCAAGATTAAAAACGAAATACCAGCCATTACCGGCAACTTGGAGTTTGCCAAATATGTTTGATTCCCTGTAGAAATGAACCAAGGACTGAATTTGATTTTTGTGTACTCCGATGTGGTGGAGTACAACGTGGTGGGACACACCTCCGTACCGTTACTGCGTGCCATTCCTTTCAAAGTGGATTCTGCCACGAATGCTCACGAGGAAGGTGAAAACACCTATCACGTTCACCGCGAATTTGTACATCCTCACTATTTGCCCGTCAGTAAGTCGTATTTCGACACTGTCAACATTGCTATAAAAGGAAATCTGGGACAAAATATTTCATTCACCAAAGGCAAAGTCACGGTGAAACTCCATTTTCGAAAACGATTACTCAAACCACTTGTCAGTCATGTATCCTGTGTACCAAGGACTCGCTCGACAACGAGGACATTGTTTAGATATGCTAAAATCGGCCTTTCGTTCGGTTGCCCCCGTTTAAAACCGATGGTGACCCGGGGATTGCACTCATTGAAAGATTCCGCTTTGACGCAAGGGAATGAATTTCACGAAAATGTCATCATCGACAAACAAAACCGCAAAGAAGCTTTCTTGAGGGCAGGCAAAAATGTCTTGCTTCAAAATGACAAAGACATTTTGGGCCAACGAGAAACTCCTATAAATGCCACGGACGCTGCCGAGTCAGGCATTCCTGCTTCCCTGACACCACAGCAAGGACAATGCAGAAAGAGACGACGAAGGCACCCCTTCAGAAGACTTCACACCCCCAGAGCTAGAAAGACAAAGAAAAGAAGAAATGTCCGAGGCTTAGAGATATTTGAATATTATAACATCACAGAGAGAAAGTGATGCACCGAGAGTCTTGCGCCTGCTCCAAGTCGGAGATGGATCTGTTTGCCATGCCACCCACCATGATGACTATGCAAGAATCCCAATGGGTTGAATTTCATCCAGTCTCCTCTTTGAAGGATTCAGCTCCCATCGAATTTGAAATCAAAGGACAGATCGAAGATTACATCGATCTGAATAGCAGTTACTTGTATTTGAAACTCAAAGTGATCAAAACGGACAACACCAATCCTGGAGCCGATGCTAGAGTAGCTCCGTCAACAATTCATGCATTCCTTGTTTAGCGAAGTGGATTTGTACTTGAATAACAAACTGGTCAGCAGTAGCATGGATACTTACCCTTACCGAGCGTACCTGGAAAATCTCTTGACGTACGGAAAAGAGGCTAAGAACACTCATCTGGATGTTTGCGTGGTTTGGAAACCTGACACAGCAGGCGATGACACGTTTAACGAAACGGCCCTGACAGCAGATGACAATCCTCACAACGTGGGTTTTAATGACCGTCGAAAGAAAATCCTGCAAGATCGTAGTTTAGAACTGATGGATCGTTTGCATTTGGACATGTGGTTTGAAGACAAGTATTTGCTAAAAGGAGTGGATATCCGCCTGGGACTGAATCTCAGCAGTGTCGCTTTCCATTTGATGGTTCATGCCAACGAGTACAAAACCATCATCCAAGAAGTCAGACTTTTAGTGAGCCGCGTGGAAGTGTTACCTAAAGCGGGAAAGGACATCGGTCATACGCTGAGCAGAACGACCGCCACGTATCCGATGCGACGAGTAGAAGTGAAAACTTTCACCATTGCTGTTTGACTCCGATTCAAGATCGAAAATCATCTGTTCCAAGGCCGGTTACCCAAACGTTTAATCGTTGACATCGTGAGCAATTCAGCTCTCAACGGAGCGCACGATCAAAATCCTTTCCAGTTTAAGCACTACAGAGTGTCCAAGATCGAAGTGAGTCTCAATGGGAAGACCTTGTGCACCAGACCCTTCGAACCTAACTTTACCCAGAAGAATTACTTGAGATCGTACTTGTCCCTGTACGAAGCTACCGGACAGCTAGGTACCAACACCAGTCACGGCATAACGTACGAAGATTATGCAGAAGGTTACACTTTGTTGGCCTTTGATTTCACTCCAGACTAAGGCAGCGACGAGAGACATTTCCACCATATAAAATCCTGTCAACTGCGTGTGGAACTTCAGTTTGCAGAAGCTCTCGCCGAGACGGTGAACGTCATCCTGTATGCCGAATTCGATAATACCATAGATATCAACAGTTTGAGAGAATTCATTCTAGACCATTAGAAACTATGGAAGACTCTTATCCCTCTTTGAATGGTGGAGAATCTTTGGAAATGGAATGGGAGGATATCGTGAAAGCGGAACCCCAAGACAAAGACAAAGACAAAGAGGGCGAGCTGGCCACGTCCAGACGGCCCGAACAAGAACAACATTTAGTGTCCTGTTTTGCCAAACACCTGGTGGATAAAATTTCGGAACTGATCAAGAAAGATTGTTACGGATGTCAAAACGATCATCCCAGTCAAATTCAACACGATAAATGTCTGATGATGAGTCAAGAAGAAACATTGGACGAGTATCTGGACGACGCTTGGAGTCTCATTTCTGAAGAAGCAGTGTTGCATGAGTGGTGTAAAGGCTTGCGTGATCATTCCTAACCTCCATTGACTACTCTGGAGATCTATCACATCAAAGCCTCTCTTAGCCGAGAGTGCGGAAACGAAACGAAGAAACGGCTACTTGTCAGAAATTTTCAAGCAAAAATTCAGAATTAAATTGATGACTTATCATTATCTGTGAAAAAACAAGAAAAAATGGATACCTGAGAACTTTATTACCTTTTGAACAAAAGCTCGTACACTGCTTCTTGGAATCCTGTGGTGTGCATTAAAAATGAACTACCTCATCGCAAACCTCAAGACCATCAAGCTTATGTCATCAACACGGACGACAGTCATCTAGCAGGAACCCACTGGGTAGCCGTTTACTTCCCTAAAGAGGATTGTGTGGAGTATTTTGATTCGTATGGATTACCCCTTTTGGAAGACAACATCATCGACTTTATGAGAAAAAATGCCCAGACGACACGATTCAATAATGTGAAATTACAAGGCACAGATTCCATGGTGTGTGGACAATATTCTTCATCAACGCAGTCTTGGATATTCGTTAGAACATTTGGTGACTTATTTTGATCGTACCTCTTCTAGAAACGATGAGAAAGTAGATCGATGGTTTTATGGCCGTTATGACTATCTTTTGTCTTTAGCTAGGAAACGCAGTGTACATCAATGGCCTCATGACTTCCGTCAGTGGAAATCTAGCTTAATTTCACAACGTTGTCAACCTTGTCAAAAATAGCTTGTTTGTTTGATGTTTTATAATTTGTTAGTTGCTTGTTAAATAAAAAATGTGTTTTGAAAAAAGTGTTTGTCGTTTGTTTAAAAAAAAAATCGCTGTGAATATATGCTCTTTGACTTCTCTCTATCCCTCACCATGACATTAGCTATAATAGTGTTCCGACCTGACAAAACCGTGTAGAGATGTTTTCTATCGCGTCCGCGTTTGAGCCATATAAAGCGAGGCATAATCTAGTCTGGCCATCCATTCTTGACTCGTCAACCTACGAAGACGCCTTCAAGACTAGCCAAGCTGAATGAAGCTTACGCGAATTTACATCGTGTCAGGCAATACTTGATACCGAAACCTGAAGAGATAGAGAATGTCAGGATGTTGAAAGTGACCGAAGACCTGATAGAAGAGGTCTTCAGAGAAGAAATCAAGAACGAACAAGAAGAGTGGAGAGAGACGTATAGACTACAGAAGCAGGAGAGAGAACAGCAGCAGCAACAACAGCAGCATCAACAGCATCAGGAACCAGACAGAGGTTTTATCGACTGTCGTGTAGACACGAAAGAGTTCTCTTTCCGAAGAAGCAGACCGTATCTTGTGGGAAAGCCTGCCGCCAGACGGGGACGCAATCTTAGACAATAAAAGATTGCCATCTCTCCCCGTCAACACAACATCCCTTTTCAGGGCTACCCCAAGACTCTAGAAAAAACATACTAATTAAATTGGCAAAGCAAGTTTGTATCTTAAAAATATAGAAGTGTGTCTATAAGAACTTCGATTCTCTGTCTTGTCCAATAGTGTAAGCCTGTGTTTGTAAGTAAAAACGTCAACGTGAGTGTTTCTTTAGGTCCGCGCGTTCTATGTAATGGTAGTAGTTGTATGGTAAGTTATTGTATCAGGGGATGTTTTCCTTCACGTTCGTGCTCCAGGGATATAAACGGAGAGATCGTCAGTCTGGCTACCCAACGTTGAGCGATCAGCATTGAAGAGTGAGTAGACTCACCAAGCTTCTATAACTCCAGATGCACCTGGAATATGCCAGGCGTCTTTTAGACGAGCTTGCTATGGAGCCATAGCAGAGAGTGTAAGAATAGAAAAGGAGGAGAGGAAAAAGAAGGAAAAGAAGGAGGAAAGGATCCTGCCCCACCTCATTCTAAGGCCTGTGTGCGAGGTGAAAACTAAGGTAAGGACACCAATCGTTCCACAGGCAATGACACCACAGGCACATCAACCACAGCCACAGCCACATCAACCACCACTACAGCGTGCACAGGAGGCAATGAGGCCAGATCATCATCATCCCCGGGTCTGGCACAAAAGATAGAGGGAACAACAAGTGTTCACTATCCCTCAAACTGAAGAATGGTATAGTGAAGCAACTCAAGCCCCCTCTGCACTCCAAAGAAATACACTGAATTGGGATCAAGATTGGAGTAGGAGATGCGTGTGTGGTGCAAGACCTGGGAGGCGCCGACATTAACCAGGTGCATTTGCAGTTAGAAAAAACAGCTCTTCTCAGGGCGAACCATATCTTTAGAAAAGAGAGATTATTCATGTTGCCAATTTGTGTGAAGTAGTGTGACTATTAATACTCACTCCTTTACTGGTGTGTGTGTGTGTGTGTGTGTGTGTGTGTGTGTGTGTGTGTGTGTGTGTGTGTGTGTGTGTGTGTGTGTGTGTGTGTGTGTGCGTGTGTGTGTGTGTCTGTGTGTGTGTGTGTGTGTGTGTGTGTGTGTGTGTGGATAGTAGAGTGTGTTTTATGCATTCGCGTACGTTTGTGTGGATAGTCGATATAGTGTTTTCTTCTTCTCTTCCCGTCTGTGTGGATAGTAGATATTGTGGGTTTGTGTGGATAGTGGAGTGTGTGTTTTATGCGTTCGCGTCCGTTTGTGTGGATAGTATATATGGTGTGGGTTTGTTTGTTTTTTTTTTTCTCTTCCCGTCTGTTTGGATAGTAGAGTGTGTGTTTGTGTGGATAGTAGAGTGTGTGATTATGCTTTCGCGTACGTTTGTGTGGATAGTAGAGATGGAGTGCTTTTTCTTCTCTTCCCGTCTGTGTGGATAGTAGAGTGTGTGTGTTTTATGCGCGTTCACGTACGTTTGTGTGGATAGTACATATGGTGTGTAGATAGTATATAATGGGTTATTTTCTTCCCTTTCCTTCTTTGTGGATAGAAGATATTGTGGGTTTGTGTGGATAGTAGAGATGGTGTGTTTTTTCTTCTTTTTCCGTCTGTGTGGATAGTGGATATCGTGGGGTTTTGTGGATACTAGAGTATGTGTTTTATGCATTCGCATACGTTTGTGTGGATAGTATATATGATGTGGGTTAGTTTTTTTTTTTTTTTTTTCTCTTCCCGTCTCTTTGGATACTAGAATGTGTGTTTGTGTGGATAGTAGAGTGTGTGATTTATGCGTTCGCGTACATTTGTGTGGATAGTAGAGTTGTTGAGTTTTTTCTGCTCTTCCCGTCTGTGTGGATAGTAAAGTGTGTGTTTTATGCGTTCGCGTACGTTTGTGTGGATAGTATATATATGGTGTGTTTTTTTTTCTGTTCTTTCCGTCTGTGTCGATGGTAGATATTGTGGGTTTGTGTGGATAGTAGAGTGTGTGTCTTATGCGTTCGCGTACGTTTGTGTGGATAGTATAAATGGGTGTGGATAGTATATGATGGGTTATTTTCTTCCCTTTCCTTCTATGTGGATAGTAGATATGGGATTTGTTTTCTTCCTCCCTACTGTGTGGATAGTAGATATTGGAGTTCTTTTCTTCCCTTCTCTTCTGTGTTGATTGTAGATATTGGGTTTCTTCTTCCCCTTCTATGTATTTGTTAGTTTTTATGCGTGTTCGTACGTTTGTTGGTGTTTGTATTTGTGTTTGTATGTGTGCGCGTTCGTTTGTGTTTGTGTGTGTATTGGTCTTTGTTTGTCTCTATAAAACTCCCTTTATCCCTATCAAATTCATGTCACATACCTACAGTAGCGCCTATTCAGGTCAGCCACTTGCAACACTGTTGCCATTATTCCCCTAGTGTTTAGTACTGTGACTTCATTGAAGCTGGAAAGTTTGAGACTATTAATATAGACTTTGGTTTTTCCAATAGGAATTTACACAGGTTGTAGCTGTAAATGGATACATGGGTGTTTATCCACGATCGTCACACAAGTTGAGACTATAGTTACTAGATTTATCCATTTTAGTCTAAACCGATGTAAGCTAATGTTCAGGGATATGCTTAGTCTCGGTTAAATTCTGGGACAAGTTAGTAATTTTAGCGTTATTTTAGTCACATCCATTTTGACATTGGTTTTTTTCCTTGATTATAACTATTTATAGCATCGTTACATTTATGCAAATTATGAACAGCGCCAACATAATTTCAGGTCTAGGTAATGCTTCACATATAAATCTCGGGCTTGTATTAGTATATACCTGTCTCTGTCCCTACTGTGTTTAACCCTCTACCATCCTCGTCCCTAGACGGGCCCTAAACAATTTCCTCATTGTCCCTTGACAAACCCATCCATGTTCAAGGTCCCATTGTCCTTAGATAGTCCCATGTTCAATTCCCCTTGTCCCTAGACAATTCCAATACATTGTCGCTCTACATTCCCTATGTTCAATTTCTCTTTTCCCTATACTGTCCCAACCTATGTTAAACTTTCCCTTGTCCCTATACAGGCCCAATCCCTTGTCACTATGTTTCATTTGCCCTTGTTGCTATACAGTCCCAGTCCCTTGTCGCTCTATAGTCCCACCCATGTTAAATATCCCTATGTTAAATCCCCCTTGTTGCCAGGGTACAACCCACCCACTTTAACAATAAAGTCCCATTGTCGCTATACTATCCCACCATACTAGTTTAGTGTTTGTGTTTGTGTCATACCTATCCAGTGATATGTTCAGCCAGTCAACCGCTATAAATCTTGTCTCTATATCGTCCCAGGGTGTTTTTCCTTCTTCGGTCTCATATGACCTATAAATTTTTGCCTCATATCGTCCCAGGCTGTTTTTCCTTCTTTTGCCCGATAAGCCCTATATCGTCCCCATTTACTACTACTACTAATACAACTACCACAAATAATAATAATAATAATAATAATAATAATAATAATAATAATAATAGTAATAATAATAATAATAACAATAATAATAATAATTAGAAGAAGGATACAGACGTTATGAAATATTATATACACATCTAAATATATTGTAATTTTAATCATCTGTGATACATAATGGACTCGAGCCCAATCTGCCATAAATGTTACACCATACTGAAAACTGAAAATCCAGAAATTCTGTTATCAAAGAGTTATCTTCCCTTCCGCACAAAACTGAAGTTTATGATTTCAACACTCTTTTAATCATTCTCATTTCTATATGAAAACTTCATAGTTTATATTGTAAAAAGGAATTATAAAATTGTATTATTTTTTTTACCTCTCATTTTCCGTGTCGGTCCTTGAGACGTGAGTGGTTGTCCTTTCTGTGTCCTGACTGTGTTCGTGTCTTGTATATGAAATGCCATATGGCAACTAGTTCAGTCTTATCGGAATAAGCCCTTCCTAATTTAGGGCACGGGAACGAACTTAGAACCATGAAGTTCTACGAATGTCAAGTACAAAGATACTCATCATATTAGCTAGTGATGACACCATTTCAGTCACGTGACCAACATGTCGACTTAACCAAAAATATAAATCTGTCACAGGGAGCCATACACGTTCTCACCTAAGCTACGTCAGCAGGCGTTCCATGCAGCTACTTGTAATTATGCAAACAGATAAAAAAATCGTACTTTAAGCCATTCGTAATGTGGCCGATGTAACATACACAGGGTACTTATTTCTATGTCTGAATGTTGGGATGGCAATACAAATATCAATATGAATATGACAACACTAACGTAGAACACGACATTGGAGTTCTAGTGAGTATAATCGTTTTGACACAAATACTTTTGTGAATGGAAACGACAACTCTGAAATAAAAATCCCAACTAAACATGTTCACCTAATACAACTGTGATTATATTATAAATAATATTTATAGCATTGGTGTCTTCAAAAATGAATGTTATATATATATATATATATATACATATACATATACATATATATATATATATATATATATATATATATATATATATATAATCCTCCGGAAAGCGTTTGTGTATAAGGGGAAAAACGGTCTTATGGCATAACATACCAGTTTTATCTTTATGCATTGATACAGTATTGTTTTGAAACCATAATAATATAATTTTTAGCAACATAAAGTGCCAGGTATTAATAATCCCTCTCTTTTAACTCAGTTAAACATGGGACACAGTTTCACAGAAATCCTCTGTGCATTCCCCAACATCTCTCTCTCTCTCTCTCTCCAATCTCTCTCTCTCTCTCTATTATGCATTAGGTAGAGAATACGGGGAAGCCTTTGGAATGAGAGAGAATAGGTCGAAGACGCATACCGTAATATATTTAATGCTTTGTTTGTCTTTATTTCTTTACTCCTATTACAAATCCTATTACTAGGGGCATGGAAACGTAGCTGGCGATTGGAAATGCCGAAGCTCTGACTGTTTCTTACGTGTTTCCTAAATTAAATTTTCAGCCAAATTCTTTCCCCACCCTTGAAAAGTTCTTTTTCTGCACATCTGCCTGTTTCATCCTGACTCAAGAAGGATTCTAGTGTATGTGGGGTTTTCATCGTCTGGTTTTCACTCTGCATGAGTCAGTTTGCTCTATGCAGGCGTTAGGGTTTATTTACTATGTACTGTGTGATTACTGCGTAACATACATTTGTATTTCACCCAAACACAAACAATGTATAACAGCTGATTGCTTGCATGCATAACATTTTCTTAAACATCTTTTTGTACCGTATCATGTATTGATATGTGACATGGACCAGTGGCTTGTATTACAAATAAAGACATTATTATTATTATTATTATTATTATTATTATTATTATTATTATTTATATCTTAATATAACTGAACACAGCTTGACCGTAGATTTGGACTTCATCTATGACCAATATTTCCTACTCGGAACAGACACAAATCTTTCAGGACCTGAAACCATATTTAGTACAGACGGATTATCAGGTTCATCACTAACTTGTTCATCACAATCCGCAATTACATAAATTATATTTCCATTACAGCTGTCATGCACTTGCAAACAACTAAAATTCCGGCCCAAGCTCACATAACCTTGCCAACAACTACAATATCGTCCCTTCTACCTCCACATATATCTGGACAGACGACGATCAACCATAACGCCGATACAATATTATCTTGTAATTCCAATGAACCGGGGGTAACCTGCACATGGCTATTTCAGGGAGTATGGAAATTATTTATTCATATGCCACCACTCTTGCTTATAACATTCTAAGAAAATGAGTTTAAGGTCATATGATACAGTTCAAAAATACATTTCTGATGCTGCCAGACTGTTCACCGTATATATTCAGAATACAGTTATATAATCGTGTTAGGTTAAATTACATCAGTCCGAAGTACACAAATTTGTTATTACCTTGAAAAGAACGTCGCTTGACTGGGTACCTACATAAACATAAATTACATACGTAGCTCTGTTAAACGGAATTTTACAACTCATTTTACAACATACTATAAATTGTCTAATCAGAGTTTTGATTTCAGACTAAGATGCTGCTTTGACACAAAAATGATGTGAGCAAGAGTCTATAAATATAGATTGACACAGCACATTGGAAGATAGCTGTCAGAGCGGCAAAAGTATTTGCATTGAAACAGGAAAGAAATTCGACTTGTAGATTACGTTTATCAGAGACTGGTTTCATATTTGAAACAAACGGAGAACATAAAGCGCATAAGTAGCGTAAGCTTTCGGGAAGTCCGGATTCCTTTAGTCTAACGCAAACATTTGCGAAAACCACAAACACAAAACACAACAATTAACACAAAGGAAACGCGAAAGAACAAAACCCTAAATGTTTCTTCTTTTTTTTCAACTATGCATAGAAGTAAATTCCTATATAATTGACGATGCTTGTGCTTACCTATTTAGTGAGTGCGGTTTTGATACCGGTACCCGTAGGTCACAGAAGCACTCAGTCTAATGATTTACAGTAGTTTTGCGGTGTGTTTGGTTAGTTAGTTTCACACACACGCGCCATCGTCCATATGTTTGTGTATGTGACATGTTGAGATGGAATGTTGAATTGACCTGCTCGCCCTTCTCCATTCCGTGAGCAGTAACTAATGCAGACGGTTGGCACGGCTTCTCAGTGCTTAGCGTATTGAACTCGTATCCGAAAGGCTGCTGGTTCAAATTCTGCCACTAGATCAATCCAAGCCCTCGGCAAGCCACTTACTCAATCTGCCTCAGCAGTGAATAACATCCTAGTCTTTTTGTGCAGTAAAACTCCAAATTAATATTATATTTAGATGTTGCGGTGAAGCAACAACTTTTCATGTCACCAAACATTCCTTTCTTACAATAATTTTTAAAAGTGTTAGGTGTCCTAAATTATCAAGATTTTATGAAATGTTACAAATATGTTTT
The DNA here is from genome assembly GCA_016617855.1 of Megalonaias nervosa. Classification (NCBI taxonomy): domain Eukaryota; kingdom Metazoa; phylum Mollusca; class Bivalvia; order Unionida; family Unionidae; genus Megalonaias; species Megalonaias nervosa. The sequence goes on along the minus strand of JAECUM010006764.1, from coordinate 27,530 downwards.
TGCAAACTCATATTGGCTAACACACTCACACACAAATACAAACATGGTTCCTCGTGTTGTCGTTCTGCTTGACATTGTTAAGATTATTTAAACGCACCACTGAGCACGAAAACATATTGCAAAATATAATAATTGAATTTTAGAGCAAGTCACTTCCATATGGAGTGTCAATCATTGGTGGAAGCCATCTTGCTATAATCGGTGCTAACTCGTCAAATGTCGGAACATTCACTTGTGTAATAAACAAGAACGGCCTTCAAGCAGTTAGTAAGACAAATGTAACCATCATAACAGGTAATTTGTTTTACGTTTTCATTCGTGATCGTAACCTTGTGTTTGAGATATTGTGTTAGTTCATGCAACGTCATCTAATCTACGATAAAGAAACATATCAAACTATAGTGTCGAAATTTATTTGTATGTACTTTTATGACTCGTTATTAGTGGTTTCCTTCCGCCAGCGTTGTATATTCTCTATTTACATCAAACCACATTACACAGTTCGATGATGCTAAATGATCTAATAAAATAAGTATGATCATCTGGTTTGGTGAATAAAACATTTTATAACGAACTATTCTACTTTATAGAGTTCAACTTCAAATTTTCATCAGTCATTATGTCGTACAGTTTCATAAACCTTCATATCAGAAACACTGTATAATTGTAGAATATCGAGCCGTACTGAGCTTTTTAAGAATCCGCAGGGCTTGCTGGGAAACCATATTGATTTGAAGTGTCTTTTAAATGTATTCGTGTAAGTGCTTACTAAGAATTACTTGGAAGAATGTACTTTCGGAAAATATTCACTTTTTCCTCTCATTAAAGTCAAACTTAATTTCATTCATACCATATTAATTCAGGGCAAATACAGTCTAGGCCTGAATTAAGCAAACGAGATATATTTTCTGTCCATCTATATCTGACAATTAAATAGGATATGCGTGTGCGACATTAAATTTCTTAAATTATATTAATCCCAATAATAATGTCGGCCTATATTATAATGCAATGCTCCAAAGGCAATGCATTGGAAAAAAAACAACAGAAGACTATGAAGAAATTGTTGCAAGAATTCAAAATATCCACCAGTCGATCATTTGTTTCAGTTCAAATCGAGGATGATGCTGATCACTGGTAGTTGGGGCGAGAGCATTGCTAAGCCCTGGTTGTTGGGAGAAGAAACTGTAGTGAAATCTTTAAGTATTACTATCGATTGGAAATACGTATGATACAGGATGGTTTGAAAATAAAATCTATTTGTAGTGGATTGCTGTCGTACACAGGCAGTATATTTTGATCTATGTCGCTTGGCAAAAAATCATGTCGTCAGATATAATTTTATTGTAATCAATAAAAGTGTAGATAAGTACCACCGTGTCATTGTGGTAAGTTTTAATTTAACAAATTTACATTCCGTTTGGTTCAGTTTATTTTGCAGACAAAAAATCATGTCAGGAAAGCATAACCGCTAATATTGCTAAATATGCTACATTTGACCACTTCAACGTAGTCATCGGCGATCCACATATTGATATCTGAGATAGTTAATCCCTGCTCCGGAACCAGGAATCTCTGAGGACGAAAATCTTTTGGACGATAACACAGTGGAACTGGCAACTCAGGAAATGTTTCCTTATGAAGCCTAAATTGTTCAGCTTGATGTAAATCACGAACTATTTTCATGGATCAGATCATTAGGGCGCCATAAGTTCCAAAAGCATCAATCGCCGTTTCGGAAACTACACCGGGCATTATCTCGCATTGAGTCTTGTCAGATCTAAGTCTAATTAAAGCTTTAAACTCTTTCCGTGATTTGTCTATGGCTCTATGATCTACCAACATCTCTTCGTAATAATCAACCTGACTTTTTTTTATCTAACTATGTGGCGATTGTCCTGTGAATGGAGGAGGTTGCCCCTGATCGCCACACGTGATAATAGCAGTTTCTTTACTTTCTTACCAATCAAGAAACGTTTCCAACATTTCTTTGGAAACGGTACAAATCTCATCCCAAATGATGAGTTTGGGGATGGATTTTCTAGCCCATTCGATCTAGAGTCAATTTATCCCCTTTCCATCTTAAGAAACTGGTAAGCATGAGCTTTAACTACTCTCTCATTCATCTCTTTATCATGCCAGTGAGTAGTCGTTGAAACATTCATATTGGAACTATTGAATAATTACATATCCCTCGTTGTGTTACTAGAACCACCAGTATCATTCAAACAAACATTTTTATGTTGTGAAATGTGATCATTTACTGAAGGTGCCGTTGACTGCTTTGATAAATCACTGACAGTGTAATATACAGGAAGCGGTTTATAATCGGCCGATTCAGAATAACTATGCATTTGCTCATTTGTTTATTCTCCAGTGACCATATGAGCTACCACATCGGCACTCATCTTCGGAAGATAATCATATAAAGGACCTAATTTTGATTTGCTAATGTAAAAGGAATCTGCGGTGACTCTAACGGCGTCATTAAGAAATCGGTCAATTATTGATAAGAGATGTACTAGTGTATATGCAAGCATTGATGCAAGAAGATTAATAAATTGTGGGGAATCGCCATTATAGTAGTTGACAATATAACCTATGTTAGTTCCATCTGGCAATCTTGCATTTTCCCTAGTGGCTTATACTCATCTTCGAGCAGTATCCTTGATTATATCATCTAACTCTGCCTTATCCGTGATTAACCTTGTACAATGGCACTTGTTATGAGATGAGTCAAAATGTTTAAATTTACCGATAATTTTTCTGCTCATATCCTTTACAAATGCTACGTCAGCCTTATCATTTGGGTCGGGCAGCCAGACCCCTTTTTGAGGTCTACACGTGATTATTGCTTCACTTGCAGTCAACGACTTTAACATTTTTTATCGAGCATGAATCTAAGTAATACTGTTGGAGCCCCCCACCCCTCTGTTATTTCTCCTGCATTCGTCTAATGGATTTATGATCGAATATGGTTTTGCTGAAGTGTCTTCCAAACCATGCAGGAATAACTGGATGAACGTTTTCTGAAAACTCAGACGATTCTATCTCGGCGAACAAAGTAATGTCGATGATGAGAGGAACATTTATTGAGACACGAGTTATTTCATGCGTTGGATATCCAAGTCGCTTAAAATACGGATCGCATTCGCCCATTCCAATAATACTAGCAGAATAACAAGCTACCATATCGACTGAAATAACGCCCTTTAAATCATAATTAGTATTCCAAAGGCCCCCGTGCCCAAATTTAGTACGTGAGCGTTGAACATCCTCAAGAAAGGGCTTTGGTATCGGCTGCCATAAATTCTTCTGCCGGTAAAAGTGAGAAGCAATAGATGAAATCGTTAAACAATTATTCCGCAATTCATCTACGACAGCCGTTTCGTCGGTATACTTTAATGTGACCCGTGTCATCTGCTCATGATGAGGTTCTGGACGAAAAACTCTTCCAGATGGAAGCACAAATTGATCAAACGACAACACTGTGTCACTCTGAAATAACCAAAACCACACTGGATCTTTCCAACTAATTTCAAAAATAGTTTAAAGTGTCGCCGCTATAGTGTTTTGAGGTGGAACCTTTGCTATGTTTGCAGCCCATGTGTGATCATTATGATCGATTATTACTCTTAGGGAAGCCCTTTGATCTAAAGCTACCGGAATCATACAAACACTTGCCAGGTATTGTTTGTACCGTTACTGCACATTTCGATAATATGAAACGAAAAAGGTTGTAGGTGTACGTGTAAAGAAACTTGTTGAAGAATCCACCAAGGAATCAATATCCGCTACAAAGCATTCCCCATGTGATCTTTACTCCTCAAGGATACCACCGACAAAAAGATGTAAAAGATAACATATAAATACGTAATTTTATTTATGTTTCGTTTGCTTTTAGCTTGTTTAGGTCGTTTATGGTGAGACCATTTTCACGGCAGGCCGTTTTATGGCGGCCAATTTTATGGTCTGGCTCTGACATACAAACTTGCAATTAATTCTTAACAGCGAGTAACAGGAAATGTTTATCGTGTTTAGCCAGACGAAATCGTATTAGTGACAACGGCGGATTATCACATCGTAAATAAACAGGATTAGTAGGCAACGACACAATCAAATGACTAGGAGGGACCTCTGAAGAAAAGCTTTAACTACCATCCACAGTGTCACAAGCAAGATTTACAGAAGTCGTCTAGGTAATATTAACTATAACCCGCGATATATGATGACCGCCACCATTTATATATGTTTGAGAGTATTTGATAAGGGCCCTATTTTCTGCATGAGGTATTGATGTTCCGAAAATATTCGTAAATTATGTCACTGAGATCCTTTTGCGTTTGATCAACATCCAACACAGGCAGTTTCCAAGTAGGTAATTGGGCTTCCGTGATCATAAAAAAGATCAAGAAATGGCTTTTTGTATGCTACGCCCCTTATTATTCGACAGCCCTCATAAATTACTGTTTCTGTCACAGATATCTGAAAATATTTCGCATCAGATACCACTTTGTTCAGATGTTGTACTGTGTCAATGATTTTTCGTTTAAGATCATCATTCGGATATTCAAGTTTATATTACTCAAATAGTGTTCTCAGATGGCGCTATATATTTTAATTCTCCGGCGTTATTCCTACAGTGATCACTTTCCCAGATGCCACCTCTACACGCACTCCTCCCTCTTTTAATGTTTGTACTAGTAATAAAATCATAAAGCCATATCGGGTATATTTACCATCACGCGCGATAAATACTCCCTGGAAATACCATAAATTCCCTGCCCCCAGATCTATCCATAACTCACTGTTTCCATCATGTGGTAGTTTTACTAATATTTGTTTGTCTGATAAATAATCATATCGATGTGGTTGGTGGGGTCCAGCATTAACTGGTACTACAAGAGGCCATCCCAATACAGTTCTGATCAACCACTTATATATGTAAACGGCGTAATAGGGCGTTAATATTTCAATGGCGGCGCTTACGTTGCCTCATGTACTGTGATAGCAATCTTTGGCTCTTTCCCCGTTATTCATTTAAGTATAAGCTGAAGTTCATCACTGATTAGCTATATTTGATATCATCCTGTTGGAATTCCCATGACGTTCCAATCGGGAACGGGCTGGTACCATCATTGTTATTTTTATATTCGAATACCAGTGAATAAATAGTGGATAATATATAAAATGAGTTTGATCTGATACTTGGTCAGCTATAATAAACTGGTAATTTTTCCAGTGCGATCTCTAGTGACCAGACATTAGGCGCTCTTATCGGAGTGGGAAACCTAATAATGATTTCTGGCTGGGTTGACGCCCCTGATATCATTTTTGAAGTCGAAGGCATTGTGTTAGCAATATTCTTGTCCAGTCGTGCAGTTATTTCCTCGGTCATTATATTTAAACAGATTCTAAATGTGACGACTGTTTCATCGTCGATATTACCCTCGTCAACGACTTACACGCGCCATGATAAATATCACTGACTGCAGCGAATTTAAATTTGATATATCACCGTCGTTCAGTCCAGGTGATATTATGGACAATATGGCTGCATGTGCATTCGTCTCAATTTCTTACTCGTGCACGTTGTTAGTTTTTTCGTTATAATATTAAGAATACTAGCAATCCGTTACTTTTGCAATGCCATGCCGGCAACGGTTCCAACGAACGCGAGCGCAGCTGCTTTTGCAACAGCTGAAGCTGCAGCGGCAATCAATGCTGGTAAAGATGAAGAAGTGGGAATATACCAACATTCGTTATTGTATCATTGATCGCCCTCGAACAAGAATCAAGTCTAATGCCAATCTCTGATTTCTTGGCGTCATTAAAGTGTTTCATCTGACGTTCAGTCAGCGTCAACTTTTTTGGGCCTTGCAACGCCGTTAATTTCAGTAATACTGTAGTTCTACAATTCTTTTTTGATGCCGATTGTAATTTTTCAATATGACCAGGTGTCAGGGTAACATTGCCCTATTGATATGACATTTTATACATGTTTTCTACAGGTGCATCAACGACGCTCATTGGTCCTCTAGCGCCTTCGAGCTACATGGTTTTGTCTGATAATATTATAACCATTGCTAAGTAAATACCATGAGCAGCTGGTGGTCGTGCTACACGAGCTCGAAAATGTATGTCAGCGACTGATTATAATCTGAACAAATCCAGTGAGAAATAATAGATCGGATATAATGTTGTGAAATCCCGATATCTGCAAACCCGAATCAACATTTTGATACCCCATACGTACGTACGTACGTACATACATGCATGCATGCATCCATCCATCCCTCGATCGATCGATCGATCCATCCATCCAACCATCCATATAAACATACATACATACATACATATATATATACATACATAGATACATACACACACATACATACATACATACATACATACATACATACATACATACATAACATACATACATACATACATACATACATAGAATCGTTCTATCGTTAGTAACATATTAGTTTAGGGTGGCTAGGGCTAGGCAAGAGATGATGTTGAAAGACTGTGGAATGAGCTGAAAGAAGCAGCAGTGGAGGTACATACAGTTAGGAGGTTGGTGGCAGAAAGGTAGTTGAAGTGGCGGAATCAAAACTGAGACACAACGGCCTTGTAGGCACAATAACAACAGAAATGTTCAACAAAAAAGAAAACTTGAAATGCTAAAACTGAAATGAATACTCTGTGGTGTTCATTACATCATGACATAGTTTTACAAATGTCGTCCATATATCTGTACGAAATGGTTGCTTCTGTACACTTTTGTGTGACACTTTTTTGTCATCGTTCAAAAGATGGTTCATGATCAAGCTGATAATAAATTTTCAAAAAATTAATATTATTAAATTCATCTTTGTATTCTGATATTTGTTTTTTAGGGAAACATACATTTAATACAATTGCTGTGTATACTCTAGACATTTTACACAATGGATACCATATAAATCATTTATCTGCATAAAAGATTGAACATGGATATTTGTTGCTGAATATGAGGGAACAAACACAAGAATAATATCAATGATTGCTTGTGTTCACAATGGTGAAGTTGTTAGTAATACGCAGAGAAAGTTTTACGTATGCGACCAAGCCGTTTTACTTATATGGTAATGGAACGCATTTCACAGCATCAACATTCTGAATGAATAGCCCAACTTTCTCGAAGAACTTGTAACGTGTATTGCACACACTTATTGTGTATTATACTTAAATATAATCATATCGGCAGGAAAATCAGTCAGGCTAGCCTTTTTATATTATCTCATAGCGATCGCGTGTTTTTCCAAACGTTTTCTTGACTCTACACAGGTCGTTTTCATTTACACTCTGAGCATGTTCTGTCAGACATAAGATCACTAGCTCAAATCTAAGCTTAGGATAAAACTTTTCTTGATAAATAAGGACAATATAGACTTTAAATGGTGCACATGAAAGTCAAATTTGATGATTGTAAGGTCGATTCCTGTACTGGATACCTGGCACGCATAATCGTTGAATTGCATCTGAAACTGATTTGGCCTACACACATTAAGTAACTGTAAAAACCTCAGATGCTTGCAATTAGTCGCGTGCCAACATTTCAAAGAAATAATTCAAAGCAAAGCTCGGATGGACAAATTTTATATTAAATTAAAAACTTAATGTGACATAGAATGTCCAAAATGTCCGATTCACGCCAAAAATATTCTGAGGGAGTTTATTGCAGTCTCTGAGAACGATATTATACTACCAAAAGACTGGGATATAAAGTCTGTAGCAGACAATTTCCTATCGCTGTGTTGTTTAAACCTAATATCGACCTATCAAATAAGCTCAAAAGATGTTATATGCACTTTCAAAGACATAAAACGGAACATGCTGATCAATTTACTAACTTGGGAGTGACGTTAGAAATGGAACGGACTAAATTAGGCCAAGCATATGAGGAAATGAAATAGAAATAAAATTTTATAATATGGTGCAAGACAAAGTTGAGTCTCTCACTAAATCGCTCATTACGCCTGAAGCGTCTGAAACTTTTGACTAGTTTAGCCAGTGTTTTAGCTATAATGATGAAGACATCCAAGAATAGGCCAATTAAACAGATGTTGTTGTTGGCGGGGTGGGGGTATTTTATAGGAAAGAAATCCTATCTATTTTGCAAAAATGTAGAAGCGGAAAAGCGCGAGCATACGAGGAAATTAATAATGGCTATTTGAGAACATAATCCAACCAAATGTTGATTTTTTAAACGAAATTCACATTATTGGGTACGTCCGACAGCCTGACAAAGTGTATGTTGTTGGCATTGTACTCAGTGACGGGTCATTTGAGGTTATTTACGTGGACTTCCTTTTTAAAGGCATGGGGGGGGGGATTGAAAGGTATTTTGCTATGAGAACCTTGAAACTGGCATATTAAATTATTTGATCAGGGCTGATTTACAATTTTGTTGTTTTTTGTTGTTGGACACCATGGGCGTTTGTACAAAATAACACTGGAAGCTCGTAACATGATAAAACAGGGAAAAACAGAGACAGTGAGATAGATAGATAATAGATAGATAGACAGATAGATAGATAGATAGATAGATATATAGATAGATGTCCATGTCTTAAATGCGACATCGTAGTCAAATCACGTAATCAACACGTTGCCGGTCATGTAGATCTGTTTGTGAATATTAAAAGGCACGTAAACCACAAACACATGTGACTGCACGAACACTCGTGATTCAACAAATACCTGTTTTTGCACAGACAGATACAGAAATAAATGATAGCTGGGGGTCAAAACAATTGCAGTTTCTGATCCTTGTAAAATGTAAACTCTAAACAAGTTATTGACGGATTTCTCAATAAGTGAATGTTGCCAACAGCATGAAATACACACACCAAGTCGTATGCGAAAATCCGACATACTTAAACTATTGAGACCCAAACCTGCACTGAATCCACCACCAGACACTAATCTAACACCGGTTATTAATGTAAAATCATTGTTGCAACAACTAAACCAATTTGCACGTGAATATACAAATACCAAGAGGCGCAAGAAAAGCTGACATACATAAGATATTAGCCAAATTTGAATAAAACCGTCGCCGTATTGAGGATTAAAAACACCGTCAACGTGTAAAGGATAAACATAAAGCCATGCTGAGTATGTTCCTGACCGAACACATCAGTCATAAGTACCAGAATTTATATTTCATACGCGTACAGATGAGTTAGAAGATCACGTGACAGTTAACACACCCACATTAAAACCTGACAAAGATGCTCGACAACTGTTAACAAATATGATTCCTGAAACCACATTGGTCGTACAAACTTTGGCCGCTCTGGAGTTAAAGCAGATACTGTCCTTAATTTGCATCTGCTTATGCCACTTAGTCCTGACAAGGATGAGTTTAAAATGACAACACCGTGCATTCACAGCGGTGTACGAGCAATCCTGAACAGTAGCGACACCAATACCGTCAATGACGAAATTGACAGGGCATTGGAAAGGTTATACGGGCATTGAAGCAAAAACACCAGCTTCACGATCGGAATGGACTATAGATAGATGTGTCTAGGTCGAGGTACATATCTCATCATGAAACCGTTTCGTGGATCCAGTTACATGCTAACACTAGAGTGGGTCTCGCCAAGGTTAGTGGTAAACGTAAAGAATTTCTACAACAGCTTTTTGAAAGGCAATTTTCTCAGCAACAGTTTCAGCAAGTGACAATAAAGACCTCTCTCGAATAATACGGGTACCATCAGGGTGAACTCAACGTTGGTAATATCGAATTTCCTTTGCAGGTTACCAAATCCACACTGAACAAATTTGAAATACCCAACCCTGGTATTGTTGTTTAATGCGTTTACTTACGATAAAGGCTTTAATCCATATGCACTATCCCTTCATGGACAATATGTACGAATCCAGATTGACTTGTTGCTGCTCGACGAAATAAAATAATCAGAGTCGATACCATACCTACTTATGGATAAAGAATCTGGCTCTGTTGCTGAACCTACACAGCTCGCATATGTTTAAGAAATGTATATGCACGCGTTGCATGCATGTATTTAATACCCCAAAACTGCACACCGACCATGACGTTTACATTGGTGGGATTAGTGAAAAGTCGCAGCTGTCAATAATGCAGAACCGGATAAAACATTCTCATATTTCATTCAGGTGAAACGGAATATGAACGTTCCTTATAACACGTAAGCGGACTTTGAATGTCTCAACATTCCATTAGAAAGCTCTACTTCCAAAGATACAACCAAGCAATACAAGTCACTAAACAACCACCACGCGGATTTTGTTACATAGCAGTTATTGCTGAATCTGTGAAGGAGAATTCAGCGGGATTGCTTTGCTCTCCCACGATTCCAAAGTTCGTGATCACTGTCACGTCACTGATGCACACAGAGGAGCCGCACACAACCCATGCAATCTACACCTGAGATTTTACACAGACAAAACAAAAATCACTGTAGTGCATCATAACTTGCGTGGGCATGATGGCCCCTTAATAATGCAAACAGTAACCACGGCATCAAACTCACCGATAAGCATGATCACAAACAACACAGGAAAATACCTGACGTTTAGGGATGAATTTCGTGAAATGATTGCGTGAATCACAAAGGATCCGTATAGTTTTCTCACTATTGATTTGAGCGGAACTTTGCATTGGTAATACTGTGCGGTTTTCGACACGTCAGTTTAACAATCAAATATATTCATATAAAATGTCTGCCAGTGATGTCATAGAAGGGTATGAGAACCGACGCCGTGAGGCCGCTTGTTTATAGCAGGAACTGATTAGTAATGTTATAGAAGGCCGAAAAAAGTAAAATATATTTTACAGTCACACAGACTGCTCAGAGGTACATTTTATTTGGATTTCACCTACCGTGGCACAAATTGATTTGATATTGATTGCGTCAAAATAAGTAACTGATACATATTCGTTTTTTAATGGAAGTCAAGATGAGCACGTTATTGGTCAACGCGGCTGAAACATTGACGATACAACTGTAGATTAGATATCGACCTGACATTTAATATAATGACAGTCGTACGTGGGCAGGAAGGACCCGTGCGCATGGTTAACGCGCAAAAACTCATTTACGCGACATATTACGGAACTGGCCTTGGTGACGTTGTTAGGGGATTGTTTACAGGCGCACCACAGTTTCTAGGGATTCTGGCATCGCGCTCTGCACCTATTGCTAAACAAGTTACAGTGGCAGCCGTTGATAAAATTAGCATTGTTTGTGAGGATCGGATGAACAACTGAGATCACAGGCGGCACGGTCTCTTCGAGATTGACTACGGCGGTTAGTGACTCGAGCACCAAAGATTTTAGCTACACTTCCATCGACAGCTATTGTAAGATTCCGTTATTGCAAATCTGGCAAAGGGAAGTGAATTACGGTTGAGGATGTGAGTAGTAAAGCCACCAAAGACGTCTAGCACAGGTGTTAGACAAGATCAATACTGTATATATTTAAACTAAAGTTGCACCATGGCTCAGTTAAAAGATATATCTGATCCTGCTATTGACCAGGGCGAGCCTGTGGTAGTGGATCGGAGTAAAAGAGATTTTCAGTATTATTCATACCCGGCCAGAGACCCCAATCAATTTAAAATAGAATTACAAGTGCAGGACATCTCTACGTTCTTCCCTCAATGTAAGGTATTCTTATATATTGATGGAAAACTTGTACAGGCAGATGGTACCGGTTATCCGGCTAACAGCACAATTGGATTTGATAATAACGGAATCATGTCGTTTTTCAGCAGTGTACGTTATTCCATCGATGGAAAGGAAATGGTATCAATTCTGGACAACGTTGATGTTGCTACGACGATTATTGGACTTGCCAAATACAGATGATTCCGTGAGATCAGCTGGTCCAGCTATGATGTTTGTTACTGATCCATCTGATAATTAGAATTCTCAACCGTATTTAATTGGGCCACCTAAACTACACATTAACACTACTAATGATGCAGATGTATAAGCCATAGTTATTGGCCCTAACGGCACTTTTAATGGTGAATTTTCTCAGCGCAACGGAAAACTTTGTGGAGGTTCATTACGCGCAATTCCTCGCAGTCACATATTTGGGTTTTGTAGAGATGTTTGCAAGACATTTTTCGGAGGCGGGGCACAATATACAGTCCACTTAACCTGTAAGAGCAATTTTGGTGCAGCTGCTGATGATGGTATAGTTGTTTTAGAAATATATTAAGAGTGTGGATGTCTGTGTTCTCCCCTTCACTTTCTGCAGAATCACAACTGTTATCGTATCTGCCATCTGGAACCGCTTCGATGCTGTCGTTTCCCGCATATACCACAGACACACCCACCCACCAGATGGAATTGTAATACAATTTACTTGGCAAATAACAACATTCTAATCAACAAAATCATTGACAAGTGTTACTTGACGAGTTAGAAGTGACATTCGCTTCATTGCGGGTAAACCGTCACCAAGAACATTCTGAACAAACTCGACTTAAATTTAAAACCAATCTTACTGCACGTGCATATCACAGTCTATGGTTGTATATAGACCGACATAATAACATTGACACTGATTTGCATATTTCACACATGACTTCTTGATACCTATTACCTTTCTTGGGAACACCTATAGTTGTACAGACAATCAGTTGTCGAAATGTAGTTTCATGAACGGGTAGGTGCAGCTAATTACAGATGTTATGCTGTGATGCTTTCTGACAACATTCTGTTGTTGTTGGGTTCTGGTGGCTGAATGAGGGGAAATCGATGCACCTTTGGAAAATACATAAAAGTTATAATTAAATCTGTTATATGGTTAAATTATGTCCTATCAAGAAGTGAAGGTTGGCCTTAATGAGAATCAACTTGCTAAAAAACGCGATTAAAACCACTGTGGGATCACACAAGAACATAAACAAAGACCAGTGGAATATTTCCATTCCTTGCAGCGTTATTGACAGCAGCAACTCCAGCGGTTACAAAAGCTGCTGCGTTAGGAGCTTTCTGAACTGCATCTAGGATGGCGCTGAAAAAGGAGGTTGGCGGTCGCATTAAAAAGAAGGAGGCCTTTGACTACCAGGAACCTGTCTACGAACACAGTCGGAAAGAGGTCTTCAATTACCCGCATGCAGAAGCCACGAGCCCATTCACCAACTTTGAATTGCTATCGATGGCAAGACCAGTGAAACATTTTCGCGGAGTCCTTATGCGAAATGAACTTGCATCGATGATACCACACATGTGAAACCGGTAATGGCAACCGGATTTGACAACAGTGGCACTCGCTGGGTTGCATACGTGATGCCACCTCAATATCGTTTGTATTTTGACTCGTATAGACTTATGCATGTCTGCAGTGTGACAGGTTATAGTAATGTAGCACTGGAGCATCATGCAGCAGATATGTATCATCATGTCTCCCCAGCCACATTATCATGACACAAGGCCGACCAGTCCTAACACTAACCTCATAATGCTGAGCGCTAAACGAGGCAGCTGTAAGTACCATTTTTATAAGTCTCTGGTATGACTCGGCCGGGGTTCGAACCACTTAGTCCACTGTAACGTTCGATTGTAACATAATCATGAAACATTAATATATAACGTGACTAAGTGTTTGCCCTAACGTATCGACATGTTGCGTTCAAGTTTGTTTTCATTTGTAGAAAATGGTCGCGGTACTGAGGTTACAAAAAATGTAATATATTTTATTAAAATAGCAGTGAAATCGGTGTTAAGAAGAGGAAGAAGCGAGGGGCAGGGGCAGGACAGAGGGGAATAGCAATTTACGACAACATATATACAAACTTAGTTTTGTTCAAAGTTTATCCATTTTAGAGTCCTCCTTTGTGTGTAATTATGGTTCAGACTTCTGCTGGTTTTCGTACATTCTTCACACTTGTAAGCATCCGAATAATTATTGCATCAGTGAAATTTTTCAACAAACATAATCGATCTAAAATACTAGTTAGAAGGTAAGAAAAAGGAAATAAACCTGCATACAATAGTTTTTCGAAAAGTCAACTTCCTCTGGATTAGAGTTTGTCTCCCCCCTGAATATCCTAGTATTATTACATGTATGGTCGATATTATGAAGAAATTATTTTTTTAATGTTTCTAATTCAAATTACCTGCGGATGGTAAATAGAAATATTTACCGATTGCAAGAGCGTACTTTTCTTTTACTACCCTCTCACTCGGCTATGGAAACAACATAACTAATAACAAAAAAATAATATGTGACTTCTATTTTTACACCAGTTCACCCGTATAAGAGTGCAACATTAGAGTAATCAAGCTAAAGCTGTCCAGCTATTATATATATATATATATATATATATATATATATATATATATATATATATATATATATATATATATATATATATGTGTGTGGGTGTGGGTGTGGGTGTGGGTGGGTGGGTGAGTTTTAAGAATTTATTCTTGTGGATAGCAGCTATCAATAAGCTTTAAAAGTAGTATTAGGTCATGCTATTCATTTTAGTGTTTGTCCAGATGAATGGATCAGTTTTCAAATATAATGTTGGCTACAAAGTTTGGATTTTTATTTAGTATTGTTATATCTATACACGAGCTGTTTGATATTAGGACGGTTATAATCTCTAGAAATAACATGTTTTGATTTTTACTAGAATGTTGTCATATCAATTCTCGGGAAGGTTTGTGTAAAGTTGATCAAGTTTGCTAGAAGTTCGATGTCTATTCTTACTATAATGTTGTCGTATCCATGCAATAAAAGGTTGTGTATATTACCTCGGCATTTATTGTTGGACATAATACAAATGGCTTATACACAGTCATGTATGCATCCAATTTTTTTCCCATCTATCACACGTAATTGGATAGAATGTCTTACAGGTATAGCTTGCGTGATAGGGTTTCATCCGATAAGACTGTACTAGTTACCACATGACATTTCACATGCAAGATACGGACACTGTCAGGGCACTAAAAAAAAAAACAACAATTTCTCACGTGTCAAGGACCGAGAGGGAAAATGAAGGTAACAAAAACAATCATATATAACGTTTTTTTTTACAGTATAAATCATATAATTTTAATATATAAATGGAATCAGTATAAACGTAGTTAAAGTCATATACTTCATTTGGCAGTGGAAGGCAAGATAATTATTTGATAGCACTACATATGGCCCCTCTGGTTTATCATGATTTAGCATTCATGGCGGACTTGAGTCAAGTATTTGACGGTCCTCATGTTGATAAATTAATTGTATTTAGATATGCTTATATTATTTAACTAAAATATGTAACTTCTACTGGAACAGTATGTTCAACTCAACCGCCGAGTCTCCTCTAAAAACGTATATTATTATTATTATTATTATTATTATTATTATTATTATTATGGACTGTGAGTAGTGGCAGAAAATATGCAATTTCAAATATGCTGTCATCATTCTCAAGAAACTGACATAAAAAAGCTAGCTGTTGCTTGAAAGAATGTAATAAATTCTTAAATAGAAAAAATATGCTTGTTTTATCTTAAAAAATAGTAATACGATATTGTTGTGGTAGAAAAAAAAGAATCCTTTTATTTCAGGGAATATTGTGATATATATATATATATATATATATATATATATATATATATATATATATATATATATATATATATATATATATAAATATATGCACATATATAATGTCAGTGCCTACCAAAATAAATTGTTAAGACTTTTTTGGAAAGTCTGTTACCAACCACCCACCCCCATCTACAAATGGGAGTAACGCTCATTAGACCCACTACCCATCCCCACCTACACAGTGGAGTAACGCTCATTTTACCCGCTACCCACACCCACCTACGCAGTGGAATAATGCTGATTCAACCCTCTACCCACACACCCCACCTACACAGTTGGATTAACGCTCATTCGACCCAACATGATGGCGCTCTACAGTTTTCTATCTTGTATAGGGTTAAAATTTTAAGGAAAACGAATTTCCCCGGGTTTCCTCACTGGTTATACTGGCTATTTGAAAAAGACCTTGTATATCTTAGGTATTGTTCAAAGAACCTTTAATTCCCTTTATTTTGGTGTATCACTGATGGATGTAATATGGGTTGTAGAGTATACAGCTTGGCCTTATTCCAGATGTGCACCTTTCAAAAATGTGCTAGCTCCACTTGGTTATTTTCACTTTCTGAACTTCAGAGGTAAATTGTAAAAAAGAGCCGATAAGATTTTCCACATTTTATATATTTGGTAGTTCATTCATTGCACTTTCAAAAGCTGGTATTGTCTAATCTGGCAAAATTCATTTTACCTATTTTAACAGCTGCTAACATAGTGTACATTAGACAAATACAGGCTGCTTTTGGAGCACAAAGGAGCATTCATTTTAATTAGCAGTGTGCTAAGATCATCTACAATTTCCAAATGTACAATATCCAAAGAAATGTTAGCCACATTACATCAAAGTAGCATAGAGGTATGCCAACATTCTCTCCACTGTGCATGTTTTAAATGCATACAACTTCACCTTAGACACGTCACTCTCTCAAAAGTACATAATAACTGGTGAGCACCCCCAATCCACCCACCCCACCTACACAGTGGAATAGCGCTCATTCGACCCGCTGCCCACCCCCAACCTACACAGTGGAGTAATGCTCATCGGTAAAGGACTGTATATCATAAGCAGAGGCACATGTGACCTGACCGACATGCTTTAGATGTATTGCTCTCATAGTTAAGGGGGAGGATTTGGGTTTTTGTCGTAGCTTTAACAATTTTTCAGTCATATCGCTACGATGTCTGCAGTTTATAGTGATGTCTTGCACTGGTGCATCATGTCCCACTCAGTCACAATATTCTGACACCAGGCCGACCAGTCCTAACACTAACCTCTTAATGCTGAGCGCCAAGCGAGGCAGCTGTTAGTACCATTTTTAGAAGCCTTTGGTATCACTCGGCCGGGGTTCGAACCCGCGACCTCCCGCATCCGGAGTAGTCCATAGTTAAGGAATAGTTCTCTTCTGTCTTCTGCAGCAACGTTCATATCAAAAGGTGACGTCATAATCATACCACAATGAACACACAATTGTATATGAAGGATAAAGAATCGAGGGAAATCTTTTTTTATTACCGTTAGCATACATGTGATATTGAACATACATGCATACATACATACATACATACATACAGACTTACATGCATGCATGCATAAATACATACGCATGCCTTGAAACTTCCAAAAAAGAGATAAAGTTAAAGGGCAATGACGAGTCTTACACTATATACACTAAGTATTAATAATTTGTATTATATACAACTAGCTTTGTTGTCATTTTTCCTAATAGAGAAACAAGCTCATAGTCAATATGTTGGTTCCATTCATGACCACGTACTCATTAACTCATTAACCCCTGGAGGCTTTTGTAATTTTCGCCTGAAATGCGAGTAGGAAATACATTTTGGGGACTATTTCTGAATATATCCCGGTACATCGACTTCCAAGAGATTTCTGGTTAACTTAATGCCTAGTTGTGTTAGAAACGTCGTGTTTCATTGGCTATTTAGCTCGCGCATGAGCAGACGGGTAAAGGTTGGGGTTTTTTGGTTGCTTAACGGACCCATCATTTTCGTATCAAGAATACTTTTTATTTCAAACATCCATCTTATCCTACTTTTTGCAAAGGTTAGTCTGCGGTTCAGACCGGTCTGCCTTAGATCTGAGGCCAAAAAGTCTAAAATCCGGACACTAAATCGGATTCCGACCACAGGAGAATTTTTGGTGAAAAAAAAATCGGGTCCAAAAAATTACGTTTTTCCCTCTGTATTTTGTAGTTTAACTAGAAAGTCCAGATTATTTGGTACCATTGTAGAGCTACATCTGTCTACTTTTATATAATACCATCCACTTTAGTGTATTTTAAATGACCTTGACCTTGACATTACTACAGAGCTCGGAAGTAGGGTACTACCTCCTGACGCGTAAACAAGGCACCAGGGGTTAATGAGTTAACTGATTGAATTATTAACTGACATAAAAAATGTTTATACATTCAAACATGATTTCATTAAAGCATGTACAAATTATGAATTTTCTTTATAGTATACGCCCTTTACTTACAGGGACCTTTTTTATTTTTCTGGAAGTTAACATCGGAAACATATCTTTGAGCAGTAAGTACTTCACAAGAATTATTGATAGATTTGAACTTCTCATGCTAGTTATTTCTTCTTTTCACCATTTATTATATACCTATGAATAATACACATAAATCACATTGGGAAAATCTGCTGTAGATGGCTGTATATGCTCCTAGTCTGATACCAGATCATCCCATTAAAAAAGAAACTAATTTATGAATTACACGTTTGAACCGCAATTCTTGAAATGCTAAAACAATAAGTCTTGGATTAAAGTAAGTATATTTTTCAAACAATTGTGCATGTATTCAACATCCCTACACCAAAGAAAATCTAACATTCTGTTCGACAATGTTGGTGAGTGGAGATCGCAAGCCGTCATTCAGTTTCACACCGTCTGCACAGAGCATGAAGAGTTAAATATCTGGCGATATGCTTCAGTGAGCAAACCTATGAGTTGCAACAGACCTATCAAATACGTGTATCCACAAAACCTCCGTAGCGAAGGAGGATTCGAATGATTGATAACAACACCGAATGAATCCAATGTAACCACACACGAGAACCTAATTACAAAGTTTTACTTAGGCTTTGAAGCAAAAATTAAGATTGGCTAAAATGTCACCCAGAAAACTCTAACTGATTGATTTATAATACCAGCAAGGAATATTTTACAAGAGAAATTTTAGTTTTGTATAAATTAATCAGATAGTCACATAACGGCGCAACACGTGCAGAGAGTAAAACTTAGTTCCAAGATCTCCAATGTGACATATTTGTGTAAACATGTAAACCAGCGCTGTTTCTAGATTCCACTGCGAACTTCATACGTTCCGGGTGTTTTTTTTAACCGATTACTTCCATTTATGAATTATTGGATTGCGGACTAAACGCGAGAATTACTTTCACCCGAAATAGAAGAGCGTGAAAAGTGCAAGTACTATGCAACTCAGAAACAGTTACTGTCGATTTGACAACTGTAGTGTACCAGTGAGTATAGTCAAATTGTAGCTTTGCAAAAGCACATGTTGCCCCATTTTTACGAAGCATCTTATCCAGTTCAAATTATAATCAAGACACGCATTCCATTGATCCTAGCATGTCATCACAACGAAACAGGTAAAGGGGTCAATGGTGTGGAAAACGTTTGTACGACTCTTAACACATTTATTTCAGCTAATCAGGTCGGCGTATTCATAATATACAATCGCCGATGCCAACACTATTCCACTCATGACATAACGGTTGTTCATGCCGTGTGTAATCGATTTCTAGCTTCATGACTCACAAATCATACAAAATATGAAGTTTAATTCTTATATACATCAATTATGTATATCATGAAAGAGGCACTATATCTCTGTTCGCGTTATAATATGCCTCATTACACTACCTCTGTAAGGCGTAAAAAAGGTATATCATGTGATATACCTTTCGTACGCGTTACAGAGGTAGTTTTTTGTTAGTTACAATAGATGATTCTTCTCTAAAGGTTGTCAATACAAACACGACATTTTCAATTTCAATTTCAAGTCAATGTATTAGGACAACGGTCATTTTTATTCGGTATGCAATACCATCTGATCACATTGAATGTCACGAGCCTCTGGAGATCCGCTGAAAACATTGGCAAGATTATTTAACAGAGAACAATGAAGCATCGAGAGGAAACGAAGATATTTTCAGCATTCTAGCATTTTATACAATGACTACGTATAATATATGAAGTAAGTGCGTGTTCATTTCCCAGGCCACGCCAATATTAGGTACTTGTGTATAAATTTAATTATTGCATAAACTAAATGGCTTCGTGGTAACTCAATATAATTCATTATTTCAAAAATCTGCAATGACTATACTGCTAGGAACAATAAAAAGGACACTTTCTGCTATGCGATTGAACTTTCCCTTGACCCCTGAGGAATACTCTGAATGCTCCGCCTCCTCATTTGCATACCTATTTATTTAAAACCGATTTATGTACGGTTAGAAAAAAAAAATGTAATCATTTGTTGAAACAAAATTCATTAGAATATTGTGAAAGTTGCATGAAAATATGATAAAACAATGTTATGGCTGTAAAGAGCTGAATTTGAAATATTCTAAATTAAGTATGTTGGGCAAGCGTTTCTCAGGTCACTTAATTTTTGGCTAGCAGTACACTTGAATCATTTCTGGGCGATTTGGACTAGGAAAACATTTATATATCACTATATATTCTGGATATTTTGTTTTCAGTACATAACCTTCCAGCATGAACAAAGCCAAATAAATCATTAGTAAATTAAAAGTATCTCACTAGATAAACGTACAGTTAAGATTTTGTCATAGGCTTTTAGGACCTTTTTGGAGAGGCTGAACTGTATGCATTCTTCGTTCATAGAATTGATATTCATACACATATCTTGAAGCTTAAAAAAATGACATTTAGTTTAGGAGTTCAGATAAAGTTCGTATCAGGAAGGTTGCAATAAATGTACTAGCCCCAAGCCTTTTTAACAAGCAATTAGGCCGCTCCGGTGACCAAATTGATGAGAGCGTCCGCCTTGGATGAAGGATGTCGCGGGTTCAAACCCCGGCAGAGTCATACCAAAAAGACTTATAAAAGATGGTACTAGGGGCTGCCATTACGGTTGGTGCTCAGCATTAAGAGGTTAGTGTTAGGACTGGTCGGCCTTGTGTGAGGAGAATGTGACTGATTGGGACATGATGGCAAATGTTTGCGGCATGATGCCTCAGTGCTAGACATCACTATAAACTGCCACACTGCAAACGTAACACTGCATAGATCATAGCGATATAATATGACTGAAAATTGTTAAAGCTGCGTTAGAAATCCAAATCACATAAATACAATACAAACGATCAGTGTGATGAAAGTCACAGTTGCATTATGCAACTCAGAGAACTAGAAGTTATTGATTTATAACACAAGCAAGGAACTACTTACGGATTTATGCATTGATGCACTCTTCCTGTGTTCTTTGACAATTTTTGGAAACAGGGATTACAGTATTGTCAGATCCTTGTTTTTCTTATATTTTTTACTGTTCGTTAATTTTTCTTTTATCCTGAATTGTAAATATATTTTTAATGTTATATTTTAAGGATTATTGCTGTCTCTCAGCTGAAAATCAATTAAGCTCTCTACATCCTATGCTAATGATATTCATATAGTGCATTATCGATTTTATGTTCTTTGACTTCATACATCCTGTAAAATATGAAATTTCACTTTAAAATCTGATAAGGAATTTAGGATTGCAATTGTATTATGCATGTATGCCTTTAAGTAATGGATCTGCACATAGTTATAGTTACCGGAGCTAAATTAGAGTGTCAACTTCCCATTTTCCATTTTTGCTGCTCTGCAAGTTGAGGCATGCAATATTGTAGATCACCATGTCAGTACACAAGACTGCTTAGTCATATCACTATTTGCAATTAAGTCATGATAGTGTTTCGTACTACTATTTACATTTATATTATGTTGGTCTTAGAACCATACTGAATCAAAGTTTTTCGATGATCCCTTCTAACAGGACATGCCATCATGCAAAGTTTGAAACCATGAAACTTTGAAATGTTGACCCTTATCGCCGGTATCACGTATAAAAGTTCTTCACGGAAGCGTGTATCCGCAACGATTCAGTGTATTGCAAAGGTTGATGTTTTCACACACACACAAACACATGCACACAGATAGATAGATGGATAGATAGATATCCCCCACTTATTAGTGCGTCGAAATGGTCGCAGATTCGATACCTGCCCAAGCAAACCCCATAGGCCTCGTTGTGACTTTAAGAAAGTCATTTGGTTCCCATTTCCTCGAAATGATATAGTCCATATCACGTTTAAAGCAACAAAGACAAAGACAAAACACTTTCGTGCGTTATTCTTATTTTATTTTATTTTGCATTTGTCCATAAATTGTAAACATTACAGCTAGAACGTTCGTCTTTCTCTTTCTTCTCCTCTCATCAGTAGAAAGGTGTCTGAATTAGAGCTGAACCAGTGGTCAAACAGGAACATTTTTAATTGACTAACACCACCGTACGCATTTACCCTGTTTTTGCAGAATCTGAAAATGTATTCCAAATAATAATTCCTTTAATGGATAATAAATAATTTAAAAGAAATTAAAAAGTAACTTACTTCTTATAAACAATTGTTGGTCTTATCAGAGATTTTGGTGTCTAAATTCTGTAAATGATTAAGAACTAATCCTACTCGAAATTAAACAATAGTTGATGTTTGTTGTAGTTGTTTTTGGGTTTAACGCCGTTTCCTGTGCAAGATCTGCTATACAAGACGGCGATTATAATCACCGACCCACAAGAACTGACTGCAAACTTGTTCACATACCCACGTTGACAAAGCCCGAGACTAGAATAAGATATTGTTTTGAAACAAAAATTAAACTGATTATAATATCACACTCACTCACAGACAAACACACACAAACACACACATACACACATACTATATATATTATAGTATGTGCGCTGTATCAATGATATACCACAAGATGTATAAATTTTTCATTAAAAGAAAACTCGGCAAGCCTCGTTTCCTTTTAAAAATATATACGAGTTGTATATCATTGATACAGCGTACATACTTTACATATATTTTATTTACATCACATACAAATAGATGTATTTGTCCTTTGAACTGAGTTAAGATTTACTACAGGCAGCTGTGTGTTGACCGAGAGAATGAACTCTTCACATTCCTGCGAGTGTGTCCGCTACAAAATGTAGGTATATGCCTTTTGTGGCTATTCACAATCACCTTTGCATATTGAAAAGTTGATTATTTTCTCTTTTTTTTCTATTTTTCTTCACATTGATTAAATCAATATAATACATACTTATGATTTAAACATGAAAGATGGTTTTAATGATATAAGTAAAGCGCTACATACATATGGTTAGCTACGCCATTCACATGAAAGCTTTGCCATTCGCGTCCTGGCGCATGGAAATTAATGTGGAATAGAAACTACGGGAAATGACGAACCAGCAACAGGCAATTAAAATATTTTAATATATTTAGAGTTGATCTAAGTCATTATTCTGCTTTAGTAACAGTACCACCGATCATGAATTCTCTCTCTCTCTCTCTCTCTCTCTCTCTCTCTCTCTCTCTCTCTCTCTCTCTGTGTCTGTCTCTCTCTCTGTCTCTGTCTCTCTCTCTCTCTCTCTCTCTCTCTCGGTTTGACTTAACTTTTATCATCATTCATAAGCCCGGAGACATCGTGGGATGACACAAACGAAAATCCTCTATGCTCGTCATTTCATCATTTCATAGATTTTATCTTGCTACGATGGTTCAGAGAGAGAGAGAGAGAGAGAGAGAGAGAGAGAGAGAGGCCTTTGGACATTTTTATATTTAATTAATAATAATCAATTTTTAGAACATTATTGTTTGTTTAAGAAACAACAACAACAATAAAATATTAAATACATCACAGTATGTGTACCACGTAACCGAGAAATTTACCGTGTAATGTCGACATGGTGTGCATTTTTATCGTTGTCAAACGCTGTAAATAGATCCCCAAGGAAAGTGCACACATGTCGTTACGAGGAACCATATTCTTGTAGGATACTTGGTGTAATTTCTATTTCAAGGTTTGAATCCAGCCCAAATTCCTTTTCTCTCTAACTCCACATTTCTGCGTAGTTTGTCCGTTATGCATGCGACGGGAGGTAGGAACAGAAAGCAGAAAGGATTGTGATGAAAATGTGTACCACATTAAATTAATTTAGAAAAAGTGGATTATTAATACTTTTTATCGTTATTTTCATATGACACTAATGATTAATCTGTGGAAATTGATCGTTGATCTAAAATCAACTGCAGACGCTCTCGAGAATGTTTATATATGCGTATTTTATTGCTCTATGGGCGGATCACAATTTGATATACCAATAGTATTAGTATATCACACTGCTTTATACCAACACTTTAAATGTCATGTTATTTCTAATGTATGTGGCATATATATATATATATGTGTGTGTGTGTGTGTGTGTGTGTGTGTCTTCATTCGCTTTGGATAGGCATATAGGGTGTGCTATTACTGCGTTGGTGCTACATCTGTTGCAGACTGCAATAAGATTACAAGGTGCGGCGAACACGAGGTAAGTTTGCTCCGTCAACAGTGCTTTAGGAAGATCTGTTCACACAGAAGATTATCAAAGAATAACAATGTCGTTATCTTTTGGCATCAGTAATTACCTTTATACCATTATGTTTCTTTTTTTTTTTCTTTAGCTGCAAATCGAAGTATCAGTCTTAATGGACCTTTTGAGATCTACAACACAACATACCATTAGCAACCTTCATCTGTCTCATATCTCAGCTTCTTAATTTATAATAAACATTTCATCTGTCATATCCTTTTGTCATAAATTACATTGTTCTATCCAGGCATTAATTCGGGGCTGTTATGCAACTTATACTTTCACCGAAAGATTGTATTTTAAGGAATTGCATTGTTATTGAATATGCAGTTAATATTATTATATTATCAAAAGTATTTTAAATAATTTTTTGTTTATAGAAATCAATGCTGACATGAAGATATTTTGTTCATTGGTTCAATAATGACATCTTAGTAGGAATCAAACAAACTTGTTTCACTCGTTTTGGGCTCATACGCCTTCTTAATAGATCAGAAACGAATCAATTACTCAATCAGGAACGAATCAATTACTTACTAAAATCAAGTTGGAGGGAGATCGATAATAAATTACTGGAGAATTAGTTTCAAGATGGTAGCAAATTAAAACGCAAAAAATTGCACACACATACAAAAGTTTTCTCTTGGTCAGACTGAAATTTGGTTGAATGATTGATTGATTGATTGCATTTTTACGGCGCACCAGCACTGTTAGGCTATTTAGCGCCATACAAAATGTTGTATGTAGGATCGACTGAAATTTGGTTTCGTACATGAAATGGACTACCCGTCAAGCTCAGCCAACCTGCCATCAACTCTCAGTATATCATTTCCTTTCGGGTTTGGAAGGAAATTCTACCTAAATGTAACGAATAAAATCAAAGAAAAAGAACTTAACAATTACCATCCGGTGACCTAGTGGTTAGAGCGTCGGCATCAAATGCGGGAGGTCGTGGGTTCAAACCCCGGCCGAGTGATAACATAGACTTATAAAAATGATACTAGCAGCTGCCTTGCTTGGCGCTCAGCATTAAGAGGTTAGTGCTCGGACTGGTCAGCCTGGTATCAGGATAATGCGACTGGGTGGGACATGATGTCACGTGTCTGCGGCATTATGCCCCAGCGCTAGACATCATTATAAACTGTCACACTGCAGATATCGTAGCGATACGACTGAAACATTGTTAAAGCTACGTTAAAAAATCCAAATCACAAACACACTTAACAATTACCCAAACTGGGAGAGAGCGACACCTGAAGTTTATGAAGTATATGTTGCTGTGGCAATATGAGTCTAGTTCCTTTTTCAAGACCACTTTTTGTCCTTTTATACATGCATAGTCTTGCCAACAATACAGAGAAGAAACGATTCGTTAGTCATGGAAATCGACACTACTTTATTTATACTGACCTGATATCGACACGACTCGTACACACCTGACATAATAAGAAAGATCATTCCCTCATCGTGTGAGACGATTCTCATGGATGATTTGGGTGTCTTGCAAATTCCCAAGTAGATGGTTACCTCGTTAATTTAAATACAGTAAACACGGGGAGCTATGTTGTACAAGTATGGTCTCTTCAGAAAATCACAACATTTTAAATCCAAAGATGAATTTGTACGGAAAGCTATGCAAAGACCGTCATTGACGTAGGTTGTATACATTTTTGCAGGAATGCTTTGAGGAACAAGTCGTTACTAGCCATAATGTCCTTTATAACTCCGGTTGCAGGTCAAAAACAGTAAGTATATGCAGTATGGTCTTATATCCATATTTGTGTTTATGAAATATCTTTGTCTAATAATGAATGCATATTATTATTTCCCTTTAATGCCCCCGTCTGTTTGCCTATATTAATCTATATATCTGTTGGTTTGTTGCCATACAAGTTAGTATTTATCAGTTTTATTTTCTTTCGTCTATTTTGTCTGTTTATCGGTCTGTATCCCAATTATCTGCCTACACCTCTCTCTCTCTCTCTCTCTCTCTCTCTCTCTCTCTCTCTCTCTCTCTCTCCATCTGTCTGTATCCCATTTATCTGCCTACCCCCCCTCTCTCTCTCTCTCTGTCTGTCTCTCCAAATTATTACTGCACTGTTTGATCTTACTTTCAGTCTTTAGTACTGTTGCCTGAAATAATTGCGGTTGCCATTGTTTGTTACATGTTATATTGTTTCAAACACAACACCAAGATTACTACAACAACAACAATTATTACCACTACTATTACTACTACTACTACTACTCCTACTACTACTACTACTACTACTACTAATAATAATAATAATAATAATAATAATAATAATAATAATTCAATAGTAATATTTTATTAATATTAATAATAATATTAAATATTATATCAACCATCAGAACGACGTTGATGATGAAAAGATGATGAATCTAGATCTTTCTAAAAATTTCAACCAATCAGAATACGTATAGCGCCTTAAATATATTATGTCTTGAAATGAGAAAGAAACTTTTATTCCTTTGTACACTATATAACGTATAGAAATGAGAAAGAAACCTTTATTCCTTTGCACACTATAATGTATTAATATGAGAAAGAAACCTTTACTCTTTTGTACACTATAAGGTAATAAAATGAGAAAGAAATCTTTGTTCTTTTGTGCACTATAAGTATTGAAACGAGAAAGAAACAGTCATTCTTTTGTACACTATATAACGTATGGAAATGAGAAAGAAACCGTTATTCTTTTGTACACTATAACGTATTAAACGAGAAAGAAACCTTTATTCTTTCGTACACCAGAACGTATGGAAATGAGAAAGAAACCTTTTCTTCTTTTATACACTATAGCGTATGGAAATGAGAAAGAAACCTTTATTCTTTTGTACACTATAACGTATTGAATCGAGAAAGAATCCTTCATTCTTCTTGCAAACTTGCAATTGCCTCGCATCTTATATTAAAAAACCAGATCAATGGCCTATTAAATTTGTTTAGTTTAAATGCATCATACAGATTTGCTAAAGAGGTTCAAAAATGTTTATAATTTTTATTTAACTATTTATCCATAAAAATTAATCGAACGATGAAATATAGTGGAAGAAGGACACCTTAAACGTGACCACTCTTATGATAAAATAATCGAAACGTCATTAATTTATAATGTACAGGAAAAAA